>PVKZ01003088.1:0-160255 GCA_004027375.1 Macroglossus sobrinus
GGAATGCCTAGCAAGTGGAAGGCTATGGAGCTAACACTGTGTGGTTTGAGGTAGTTATGTATGGGGAGACCACAAAAGACATCACTTTTTATTCACAGAGACAGAGGAAAATGCTGAAATCCTGGAATAGCTTTTGTGAAGGCACTAGGAGCTTTTCTCATATTCCACACTTCCGTATTCTTTGATAATGTAAATAATAAAACACATACAAAGGTGAATAAGATATGTTCTCTGCCCTCAATGAGTGACACCCTAATTAAAAGACATGCATGTTTCCAATTAATCTAAGTAGAATACATTCTTCTCGTACAAACAGACAGTCATCAAAGTAGAGTGGAAACCATTATGTGTGTCTGGGAAGGCAGTAAAAAGATACTTGAACTTGAGATCGAGTAGTGTCTCATAAGGTGAAAATGAAAACAGGAAATCAGCATGAAAAAATGTTTGTGTTCTTCAAACATTTGCAGCTCAGGGTGGCTGATGCATAGAGAGTACTGAAGAGGGCAGGGGAAGGGTTGCACAGACTGATTTTCCATGGTGGTGAAGGGCTTTGGTCACAAATTCATACCTACACTCCATCTATTACACTAGGGGTACTATTGGATGTCTTGAAGCCAGTCACTTAGTTTATTCTACTTTAGAAAGATTACCAGTGGAGGTTTATTGGAACAGTAATTGACTGAAGATACAGATTCTAAATGGCAAGTGTTACCCTGGAATAGACTAAATATGAACATATTACAGTCACAGAAGAGTGAATCTAATATTTATTGTGCATCTGCTTTATGCCAGAGACTGTAGTAAGCACTTTGCACATGACACTTTATATATTTTTGTATTTAGATGTTGAATATTCACTTCAGGAACTGGCTGCTAACCTAGTTTCACACTTAATAAAAGTAGGACTCAATGAATATAGAATATTTGCTAACTGTCGCACACTAGTAATTGATAGAAACAAAATTTGAATTGCTGAAATTATCACATACACTTTGCTCACTTATACCAGTCACCCACCTTGAAGAGAGTCAAAAGGTCTTTAAGAGGTAATATTGACAGTGAATGTGTGTCCAAGGTGAAGCACATATTAACCTAAACCTTAGGAAACTACGTTTAGAAATGACTGAAATGAGAAAAAGAAAGGAATCATTGCTGTTAGTGTGGTGGCATGATATCTGAAATATTTTTCTGGACATGAAAATTTATCATATCCTTGCTGCTATACTTTCACTCATTCAGTAACTCAGTCATTCAGCAAGTATATTTTGAGCATTACTATTTATTGAGCACCCTATTCCAAACTGAAGCTATAGAAAAATAAGGGAAACATCCAAGATCCTGGGGACTTACAGTTTGAGAGTGAAGCAAATTTGTCAGCAGATGGTTTTGGAGAGTTAAAGACAAGTGATAGTTTCCTCTGAAGAAGGGATATCTCAAAATATCCATCTCAGCAGCTCTTAAATCTGCACATTAACATTCTTTCTTCCACTCCAGGTTTCCCCTTTAGATGCTTCTTTTTCTTCTTTCTGGGGAAGAAAATTAGCTCTTTTTACCATCCTCTAAGTGATATGAGAAAGGGTTTCACCATTAGAGTTACTGGTCAAGGGAGACCAGTCACTGGCCTTGAAAAGGCAACTGTCTCTATAGAGCACATGGCTGCTCTGTCCAAAGAGGCCAGAGGCACACAATCCAACAAAAGCAAGGGCTTGAGATGAAGGGAGATTATACAGAAGCTGATGATGCCAAGTTTTGGAAGAAAGAGAGTAGCAGGGAAATTTTCTTCATTTCAGCTAACGACCGAAGTCAGAGCCAAGGGATTGGGGACTTGCCTGATTGATTGGTCTCCTGTTGGAAAGACTTTGGTCTAACACATGTTCATTCTAGAAATCCCTTCTCCAATGCCTCCTCCCTCATACCTTCTTCTCATATCTGCCTGAGATGGTCTGACTGTGTCCTTAAAGCCCTGGCACACACCCCAGTCATTCTCAGGACCTTTCTCATATTTGCCAAGACATGTCTGAATTTGAAGTCCATATCTTCTGTTTTTTTCATACACAATCAAATTATTAGGGTACCTGTTATTTTTGGGGTGGTATCTCTTTACTCTTTACTTACATATTTCCAGTAACATCAGAGAGCCCTTGCTCTCTCATCTCCCTTCCTGGACCTTACCCTCTACTTCTGCTATAATCAACCAGATTTGGCCTGGTCTTTTCCATTCTACATCCACATATATCAATAGCCTCCAAGGGTCCTGTCCCCTCTGGCCTGTCTGGGGTATAACACCATCCCAGCCCTTACTTTGACCCTGGAACCACCCCAACCACAGATGTCTAGTTCACTGAGCAGCCTTAGATTGAGTGTTCGGGAATGAACATCAGACTGGAGAGGAAATTCAGTTTGTTGCACCCCAGGAATTGCTTATATTGTTAGTGACTGATTTTTCTATTTTGGACCTTATCAATTCATTTCTTACTTTGATAAAGATTTAATCCTATTTTCCTACCCTCAAATACATATGTAATTTTTACTTTTCCTCCACTTAATAATTACTCCATTTGTTTCACTCATTTAGTTTCTATATGCCTATTATTAAATTATTAACAAACTTGTCATCGGAGCTTTTCCAGCCTATGCAACTGGCAAGTACATCAGTCTTTTTTTTTTCCTTTGCAATACCCTTCCTAGAGCTCTCAGATTGCCTGTTCCAGTCTTGACTGGTGGCTGCCTAGAACTGCTGCCATACAGCTATTACCTGGGAGCTTTCTTCCTCACTCTGGGTGTCCAGATTATCTTCTGTCCCATGATAAATCCCCTGTTGCTGGAACCCATGCCTTCTGCTTACTTTACTGCCTTGTTTTTATGGATTACATTTTTTAGTAGCTTCCTGAGAAAGGTGGTAAACAAAGAGAAAATTTTTGCCCTTGTTGCACATCTAAAAATGTTTATTTCACCTCAAATTTGATATGTTGTCTGAATTTTACAATTTCAGGTTGGAAATCATTTTCTTTCTAAATTTAGAAGTTTTTTCTTCTATATTATTTTGAGTGTTGCTGTTGAGAATCCTATTCCATAATGATTTGTCTTTTCTTTCTAAAAGCTTTTTCTTTTCTATCCATAGGTATTAAAATTCACAGGGGTATATCTCGGCATGGTCTTTTTTCACCTACTATGCTGGATACTTTGTTGTGGGCCTTTTCAACTTAGAATCTCATGTTTCTGTTTGGGAAATGTTCTTTTATTTTTATCTAATAATTTAATTTCCTCTGTTTTCTCTTTCTAGATATCCTATTAGTAGGAAATTTGATTATCTAATAATATTTTTCTTACTTATTCTATCTCTTAGCATTTTGTTCTATCTTCTAGATGTTCTCTACCTTTCAATTTTTTCTTTTTCTTTCTTTCTTTTACTTTTTTTTTTTGCTCTTCAAAAAATACCTTTCAATTCTATAGAATTTAGAATTTTTGTTCTTCCTTATTCTCTGAATATTATTTTTCCCCCCAGCATTATGGTCTTAATTCATAGGTTTAGTGTGTTCTCTTATCCTTGAGAGTATTTCATGATTTTTACTTGTCTCTTTACATTAACTCTTTTAATCTTTTCTTCCATTTGTTATTGTCATTCATGTAAAAAGTTTATGTAAAAGAACTTTATCAATAGTTAATGATCCTTGAACTTCTGTTTATACTTAATAAGACATTAAGCAACTGATTAGAATCTCTCTGTTCATGGACAGAAAGCCTCACTATAAGCAGCTTTCTAACCTTGTGGGACCATGAATGTTTGTAATTTTTCTCACGAACTTGTCAGTGTCTCTAGAGTATTTTTCCAATCGCTTCATCAGAGAGATGGAAACTATAAATAGTTCAATATAAATGATAAAAATTTAAAACATGATGAACAATTTCTTTATGCTTATCAGCAGACTAGACATGCAGAAGAATACATCAGTGAACTTGACAGTAGGTCAATAGATATCCAAATTTAAAAACAAAGTACATTCAAGAGCTGTGATACAATATCAAATTGTTTACCATACTTGTAATTGGTGTCCTAGGAGAAAGAGAACATGAATCAGAAGTAATATTTTACAAAATTAATAAAAGATGGCAAGTACAGATCCTAGAAGTTCAGAAAACACTAAGCTGGATAAAAGAAAGAAAACACGCCTAAACACATTATAGTCAAATTGCTGCAAACCAAACATAAAGAGAAAATCTTAAAGAAAGCCAGGAAAATAAACATTACATAAAGAGAAACAAAGAATAATAACAGGCATCTTATCAAAAACTGCAAGTCCAAAGGTAATAGAATGACAACTTTAAATTGCTGAAAGAAAATATCTGTCAACCTAGAATTCTATTACTAGCAAAAATATCATTCAAAAATGAAAGTGAAATAAAGACTTTCAGAGAAAAGTTAGGGGATTCATTGCCAGCTGATCTGTACTACGAGAAATATTAAAGGAGGTTTTCTTAGGCCAAAGGAACAGGAAACCTGGTGAATATTTGGGTTGATACAAAGAAATAAAGAATACTGGAGATGTAAAATTTTTCTTTTTTGTCTCTTTAAAAGATAATTTACTCTAAAATAGAAATGGTACCAGTTTATTGTGGAGATACAATGAAATTGTAAAAATACTAAATTCAACCTTAAGCAATAAAAAAAGTAACAAATATGACATAGAACAAATTAAAAAGAAATAAGATGGTAGATATAAACTCAACCTTAGTAATTATTACATTAAATATAAATGGACTAAATATTCCAATTAAAAAACAAAGAATGTCAGATTGAACTGCTTTTTTAAGAAAGACTCAAATTACATATCTTTAAGAAACCAAATATAATTTTGAAGACATAGATTCATAGTAAAAGAATGGGAAAATATATACCATTCCAACATTAATCAAAGGAAATATGAAATAGTTATAGTAATATGAAACAAAGGGCAAGATGAGATATTTCATAATGAAGAATTAGTGGATTCATCAAGAAGAGAAAATAATACTAACGTATGTACTTACTAATGGTTTCAAAATACATGAAGCAAAAACTGATAGAATTGAAAGTAGAAATAGATAAAATTATAGTTTGATATTTGAGTATTTTTTCCAGTACACATAGAACATTCACCAGTATAGAAAGTATTCTGAGCCATAAAACAAATCTCAGTTTTAAAAGATTAAAATCACACAAGCTGTTCTCTATCCTAAGCATAATTGAACTAGAAATAAATAGAAAATCTCAAAACATTGGAAATTAAACATCCTTTTAAATGTCCTAAGGGTCAAAGATGAAATCATAAGAGGTATTTAGAAAATTGTTGAACTGAATGAAAATGAAAGCACAACATATCAAAATTTATGCTTTAAAAAATAAAAGCAGTGCCTACAGAGATATCTGAAGCATTAAATGCTTTTATTAGAAAAGAATAGCTAATTAAAATAGATGATCTGAGCTTCTAACTTAAAAACCTTGGGGTGGGGGATAGAATAAGGTAAACCCAAATCAAGCAGAAAAAAAAAATAAAGTGAAAATCAATAAAATAGATAACAAAAATAATGAGAAATAATTCATAGGCTATTTTTTAAAAGATTAATAAAATTTATAATGCTGTAGTCAAACTTAAAGATAGAAAAAGACACAAATTACTAATGTTTAAAATAAAAAATATAAAAAAGATATAACTGTCAACCTAAATAAAGATCATAATAGACTGATAAAAGATTATTATGAATAACTTTATTCCAATAAATTCTACAATTTAGATGAAACAGAAGAATATCTTGAAATATATAAAATATTGAAGCTCACATAACTTGAAGTCTATAAAAGAAATTGAAGTCATAGTTTGAAATATTTCTACAAAGAAAGCTCCAGACCCAAGAGGCTTCACTTGTGAATTCTACCAGGTATTTTGGAAAGTAATGTTATTAATTCTACACAATTATTTGAGAAAACAAAAGAGAAGGAACATCTCCCACCTCATAAACCTAAAGAATTTACAAAAAAGCTACTATAACTAAAAAGTTGTAGTGAGATATAGAGAGTTTAACAAAGTGACTGATACAGAGTCAATATATAAAAATCAATTATATTTCTATGTCCTACAAATAATTAGAAATTAAAATGAAAATATTCATTTCAGCTGATTAAAAACAAAATGGTAGAAATTTTATAATTAGATTGCCTGGGTATAAATCAGAGCCTTACTATCACTTACTAGATATATGATCTTCAAAAAATTTTAAAATTTCTCCATGGAAAAAAAAATTTCTCTGGGATATACACCTAGGAGAGATTTTTCTAGAATATCAACCATCAGTATAATCAACTTCAAATAGCCAGATCATCAGTCTCTCTTCCTGGTACGCCTGTTTACTTTATGCCTTTTTGCTTGTCTTTCTAGAGCATGTAACTTCTAACACACTAAATAATTTATTCATTTATTGTGCCTATTGCTTAGTGCCTGTCACTCCCTGCAAGAATGTAAGCTCACAAGAGCAGGGATCTTTGCCATAGTGTTCGTTCACGTTTCCCAAATGCCTGCCACCAAGTTGTTTCCTGAATGAGTGAATGAACACAGCATGGGAGTCCTGTATTTCTGCATCCTCATAAACATATGGTCTATACTTTTTTGCCATTCTTATAAGGATAGAGTGATATCACATTTTGCTTTTATTTGAAGTTTTCATCTTATTAGGGCTTTTTTTACTATACCATTCACCATTCAGACTTTCCCTTCGAGGAATTGTCTATTGATGTTCTTCTCCCTTTCTGGAAATTAAATCTTTGTGTCTTCTACCCATCTTTCATTACTTTTTTTCTGGATTTTTGTTAAGGATCTAGCAATTAACTTTGCTGTATCTAGATTTTCTGAATTTAGTTTGCCTCAGGGATCACTTGAGAATGTAGATGAACACATGCAGAGACACCATCATCAGTCCACACTGCAGGGCACATGCGCTTAAGTAGATAAACTCTTTCCCCCAGGAAAGGGAGTTATGCAGTCAGTTTCAAGTCATGTGATTAACATCCATCTTTCCAGTGTTCCTGGTGAAGTAGCCCAGGGAGAGAGACTTGATTCTCTATAATAAGGAGGCCGCCATTTCTCACAGGTATAATAAGAGGGGCTGCTGATTGTCGCCTAGTTTATGTTTCTCCTTGTCTATCTTTCTGATACAGAAAACAAAAGAAAGTATAGAAAGCATATGATGGAGAAGTTCCAACTCATGAAAGTCAGGGATTCTCATCCTAGGGAGTGTAAAAAAATGTCGATAATATATTCATAAGGTGATTTCTTCTCCATGCATGTCATCACCAGAAGCACTAAGAACATGACCTCCTGGCCTCTCAAAGGAAACACATTAGGATCATGAAGGATTTAGGACAGCTGGTAAAGGTGCCTATTAATTTGATCCTGATGAGGAGACAGGAGTTCAGTCCCGGACTATGGTGCTGCAACAGCTTCTGGAATTGGGAAGACCATTCTGACCAGGAAGAATGTTTTGGACTAGGTAGAGTGAACATTCTTCCAGGACAGGTTCCACTAAGTTCTATTAGCTGCAGAGAACTGTACCAACTAATAAAAATAGAGATACAATTGCTGATTTGATTGTCCATGACTGGTCTGACTCCCAGGTCTCTCTCCAGAGATCTTGGCCCAGTCTGAGAGACTCTTGTTCTTCCTTGATGGGGTTCATAAACTAAGATGACTCTGTGAGGAGCACACATAAGATCTATTAAGCCCAGGTCGAGCACTGGCCAGTATCTCTCCTACTGAGCACTTTAATGCAGAGAACTTTGCTCCTCAAAACCTCTTACCTTGGCACCACTTGACTCACTGCCTTGAAAAGCTTTGCCCCTTGGAAGAATTCCCACCATCTGGAGAATGTGGGCTTCTCTAAGGACAGGTAGAAATACTTCTGTAAATATTTCAAAAACAAGGTCTAAGGTTTGAGATCCTTACTATTGACAAACAACTATGGGATTTGCCTCAAACAGCAAATGAAGAGAGGGTAGAACCTCCCAGCCACTGCCCTAACCCCACTACTCCTGCATGCATTCTTTCTCCAATTTATTCAATCCAGGTGTCTGGGACCTGAGGACCTGCAGAGCTCATGATGTTTGACTGCTAAAGGAATCTACTTGTGATAAAGTTAACTTTCAGATGCATGGACTAGATGAACCTATTGGCTCTCATTTCCTGAATATAAGTATGAATGTGTTTAAGAAAGATGGTGACTATGAAGATTGCTGTAGTTTCATCCACTTGAATATTAAGGTGTTTGGCGGCTATTTCTTATCCTGTCAGACAATATACAGGAATAAATTATATCTCTTCCTTTGGAGGTCTGAAAAATCTACTTGAAAACTTTGAAAGGCACAGTCCAATTTTTAAACATTGACAGTAATATCTTTTTGACCTGCTAAGTTGAAAAAGTTCTCATATATCATAGAGTATACCATTAGAATTACTGTAGTAAGTAGAAGTGCAAAGAAATCAACATTTTCATGTAATAGAAACATTCCTACTTGTTTGAAATCCAAAATGAGAAATATGTGAAACAAGCAGTGGCTGTACCAATAGATGTACCAGTGTACCAATCCATTAACCTTTTTTCAAATTAAATGTCCAGAATTTTCCTTCCCGTGTTCAGCATTATCATTTTGTACAGGGAATAAGTCTAAATTTACAGGTAATATTAACATTAATTTTTTTCTCTGTGCTTCCACCTCAGCTTCTTGAGCTCCAGCTGCTTTATTCCCCAAGCAGATCCATGAGACACTCCTCAGATGGGTTCTTGTCCATAGTTCAGATTTTAGCCTCAGAAATAGGTACAGGCTTAACTGACAGATGGTCTTGGAATAGAGGAATAAGTAACAGTAGCATCTATATGTTACTTTTAATGCTACCTCCCATCTATCTGATGGATGATTTCTCTCCTGAGAAAATCACAGAACAGAGGTGGCCTTGGTTTCCCCTGCCTGAAGCTAGGTTCCCCCTAGCCAGGCTCTTCTCACCCTCACCATTCTCAGATTTCTATGATGTCATGGTTTAGTTAAATAAAAATTAAAACCCTGGGAGCCAAGAGACTTCAGTTATTTGCCTGAACCCTACTTTTTTTTTTTTCAGTTTGCTCTACTATGCAGCAAGGGTGACAGTTGTCTGGGTTAGTCTGGAACTGAGAGGTTTCCCAGGATGCAGACTTGAATGCTATACTAGACAAGTCCCAGGCAAACTGAGACAAATTGGTCACCTCTTACAGTTGAGCTTGTAAACTGAGGATTAGTGCATGTATAAGCTATTTTACCATTTAGGAAATTCTGGGCTGTTGACAATATATGTGGTATGGCATATGAGGAAATAGCTCTTGTAAAGAAGTGCCACTGTCCTATATGCCATTGTCCTCTGAAGACAGGGAATACCTAGGGCAAGAATCCTCTCAGAGTCATATCTCACCTAGTAGAACAGGATTTTGTATCATCACTTTAAACCAGTATTTCTAGTTCCTATGTGTTTCTATTTGTTTATCTCTGAGGACGTCTTATTAAAATGTGCCAGCATTGTGTCAGCTGACAGATAAGGTGCTAGATGCTAGAGAAAGTGGGAACATGTGGTTCCATAGACTTTCCTGATGTCTGCCTTCCTTGTAGGGAAGATCTTACAGAGGAAGTATGGCTTAAGTTCATACCTGAAATTCATACTTTAGAGAGAGAAAAAAAAAACTGGTATCGATGATAGAGGCTCTGTTCATCCCTCCAGCAACCAAATCAAAGTTGTGACAGAAACAAGGAGCAGCAGCAAAGAAAAAATCTCCTGGGATCCAGATGAACAAGCCATACAACTAGGGAGAAATCCAAGAAAGCACTTAGGGTTAGGTAGAAAGGTAGGACAGGGTGAGGTTGCGGGGCTGCCAGGTCTCCAGCAGCTGAGTAAGCCTCTTAAGGGGGCCATGTCCACCAGTGGATCTTCACAGTGATGGACCTGCTTTCTCTGAGTACCAGTGCCCGATTGGCAGCATACAACGGGCACAAGGGACTTACAGGGAGATATTGTTGGTGTGAGGGTTGAGGCAAAACTCAAAGGTACATAAGTGCTGGAGATATCCATTGTTTCTTGTTGAGCCCTCCCACTGTGCAGATACAGCACCGCCATAGCTGTGACGTCATCAAACTGAATAGCAGAGGTCACTCTACCCAGAGGATTTCCTGAAACCTCACCTCCCCAAACCCAGGCCCCACCCAAGCCACATCCAGGTATATATATCCTCAGCGAATTAGATGCGCCTTGCTGAGCAGCTCCTAGACTCACACTGGAGGCAGCTGGCCTCGGTTTCTGGTGTGGCCTTTTGAGGCAACTATAAGTACAGCATCTGTGGATTGTTTGCTGAATCTTGACAGGTGGCCCTGGATGGGTAGGGGCTTGGGCTAAATTTGACCTGTAGCTGAACCCCTCTCAGGACTGTATCACTGGACACCTACTTCACAAATCCACACTAATAAGACTGGGAGACTTAGGAGCTTTGCTTGGTACATAGAAACAGACATGGGAAGGCAGCCAAAATGGGAAAACAAAGAAACAGAAACCATATGGGAAAACAGAACAGAAATCCAGATATAATGGAGTCAAGTAATCTAACAGTTGCAAAATTCAAAACACTGGTGCTAAAGATGCTCAATGAACTTTTGGGAAATGTAGAGAACTCTAACAAAGAGATAAAAATGGAGATGGAGATTATAAGAGAGAACAAATCTGAAATGGAGAACACATTATCTGAGATGAGAAGTATATTAAATGGAATAAACAAAGGAATAAACAAAATGAATAAAGAAGAAGATCCCACACCCTATCTAGAGGTCAGAAAAGTCAATCAGGACACTCAAACAGAATGGCAAGAAAAAAGAGGCCAAGACTATAAAGATGATTTAAGGAAGATATAGGACACATTTAAATAAGTTTCAAATATTTGTCTGATTGGCATAAGAGAAGAAAAATCAAGATGTTTAACAGCTATTTAAAGAAATAATGATGGAAAACTTTCCTAACCTGGTGAAGGAAATGGACATAAAACCCCAGGAAGCTCAGAGGATTCCAAAAATCAGGGATTCAAAGAGAACCACACCAAGACACATCATAATTAAAATGACAAAGTTTAAATACAAAGAAAAAATATTAAAAGCAGCAAGAGAAAAACAAATAATTACAGATAAAGGAACATGCATATGACTGGCAGCTGATTTCTCAAGAGAGACTATGCAGGATAGAAGGTAGAAGACCTGTTTTCAGAAAATTATAAGTCATTGAATAAAGAAATTGAAAAAGATGCAAATAACTGAAAGCATATACCGTGTTCATGGGTAGGAAGAATCAACATCATTAAAATGGCCATACTACCCAAAGCAATCTATAGGTTCAATGCAATTCCTACCAAAATACCAATGGCATTTTTCAGAGAGCTAGAACAAGCAATCCTAAAATTTATAAGGAACCATAAAAAAACCCGAAAGCCAGGACAATCTTGAGAAAGAAGAACAAAATTGGAGGTATCACACTACTTGATATCAAACTATACTACAAGGCTACAGTAATCAAAACAGCATGATACTGGCATAAAAACAGATACATTGATACAATGAAACAGAATAAAGAGCCCAGAGATAAATCCACGCGTATACGCTCACTTAATATATAACAAATGAGGTAAGAATATACAACAGGGTAAAGACAGCCTCTTTAATAAATGGTGTTGGGAAAATTGGACAGATACATGCAAAAAAAGAAGTATCTTCTTACACCGTATACAAGAATAGACTCAAAATGAATTAAAAATTTAAATGTAAGACCCAAAACCATAAAACTTTTAGAAAAAAATAAGCATTAAATTCTCTGATATTACTAACAGAAATCTCTTTTCAAACATATCTCCTCGAACAAGGGAAACAAAAGAAAAAATGAACAAATGGGACTACATCAAACTAAAAAGTTTTTGTATAGCAAAGGAAACCATCTACAAAACAAAAAATACAAACGACTGGTTGGGAGAAGATACATAATGATACATCTGATACGGGGTTAATATCCAAAATCTATAAAGAACTTATACAACTCAACAACAACAACAAAAAAAAAAACAATCCAATTTAAAAAATGGGCAGAAGACCTGAACAGATACTTCTCCAAAGAAGAAATACAGATGGCTAATGGACATATGAAAAGATGCTCAAGGTTACTACTCATCAGAAAAAAGCAAATTAAAACCACAATGAGATATCACCTCACACCTGTCAGAATGGCTATCCTCAATAAAGAAAAAACAGCAAGTGTTGGCAAGAATGTGGAGAAAAGGGAACCCTCATACACTGTTGGTGGGATTGCAAATTGGTACAGCCACTATAGAAAACAGTATGAAGGTTCCTCAAAAAATTAAAAATGAATATACCTTTTGACCCAGCAATTGCACTTCTGAGTATTTATCCAAAAAATAATAATAATTCATAAAGATCTATGCACTCCAATATTTATGGCAGCACAATTTACAATAGCCAAAATATAAAAGCAACATAAATGTCCATCAACAGACTATTGGATAAAGAAATTATGGTTCATATATACAATGAAATATTACTCAGCCATTAAAAAAAAATGAAATCCTACCATTTGCAATGACATAAATGGACCTAGAGGTTATTATGCTGAGTAAAATAAGACAGAGAAAGATAGTTACCATATGATTTCACTTATATGTAGAATCTAGGGGATGAAAAGAACAAACTAATCAAAAACTGACTCATAAATATAGTGGACAATTTGGTGACAGACAGAGGGGAGGAGAGTTGGGAGGCTAGGAGAATGAGATGAAGGATTAAAGAAGTACAAATTAGTAGTTGATAGTTGGACACTGGGAGCATGGAAGAGGGAATGCAGTTAGCATTAATATAATGGCTAAGTGAAGGGCCAGGGGAGGGAGGGAGAAACTGGGGGAATCATTTTATAAACATAGATGTCTAACCAATGTACTGTACACTTGAAACTAATTTAAATAAATACATTTATTTTTTAAAAAAATTTATATCTGACCATTGTTTAGCTCTTCACCATCTCTGATTTTTCATTTGTAGCTATCCTGGAATATGTTAAATTTTAGATTTTGTTAAGATGGGTTTTCCTTATAGTCAGTATTTTTTATGTAATGAATATATTTTTTATTGTTACTACTTTTTTCCATTTTTTAAAGTTTATATTTAAAAAAAATCTGTCGCACTCAAAGTTATCTATGTCTTTCTGTAATTACCTCTATGAGAAGGTCACCAGATATTTTTTCATCCGAAATCAGTTGATCTTGTATTTCTGTGGCTGAACACCTAAATTTGTTTATTCATCTAAATTACTTCAAAAATCCAGGTGACAAGTGTACTTTAGAACATCAGTGAACTGAACTTTTTCTAGGTTACATGTAAATTCTTTGAGATTCTTATAGAAAGCTTTGCAGTATGGCTGTTTGCCCTTTATAAAGTCAACAGTTGACTCAGGGTAGGGACTGATTTCATTCTTTTGGACATCCAGTTTTCCCAGCACCATTTATTGAAGAGAGACTATCCTTTTTGTATTGTGTATTATTGGTTCCTTTGTCAAAGATAAGTTGACAATATATGCATGGGGCTAGCAGACTACTTGAAGACAGGCCATTCCTCAGGGCATCACAGGGGCTACAGAGTTGATGAAGAGGAAGCAGTAAGAGGAGGGTGAAGAAGAGCCACTTTGTTTCTGTTCCCCTTAGCTGGAGATGGCCTATGTTAACCTCTTGTTGTCCTCTCTCTCTTCACAGCCAACAAAGCCCTTTCAACTCTAAATCTGAACTCATCTTTACAGTCAGTTTAGAGGAAGCTCTTTTTGTGGAAAAAGTCCTGAGCTGAAATTTGAACTATCTAGATGATCTTCCAAAGAACAGGAGCTCCTTCCAGTACATAAAATGGATACAGTTTCTAAAAAGAGATGTTTATTGAGCCTTTAAATGTAGCAAGCACAGTGGCTTACATAGTTCTCATTTAGTTCTTTCGACATTGCAATGATGTATTAGCTCTATTACCCCCATTTTATAGAGCAGGAGTCTGAAGCTTATTGAGGTGAACTAAATTGCCCCAAATCACAGGGCTAATATGTGACACAGCCACAGATTATGCTGCTCAGAGCTCCTGGGTAAAAGAGTTGCGAGTTCTTTCCTCCTCTCAACTCTGCTGCCTCTGTATCAGCTGCTGTCCTTCCCTCTGTGTCTTTATAGCTGTCCCTCTGTCCCTTTACTGTGTGCATTGTGTCCTTGTCCACTTCTCATAAAATCAGAGAATACCTTCTCAGCCTCATTTTCTAGTTAACAGTTTTCTGATTCTCTGGAACTATTTCCCATTCTTCATTGTGTATGATAGCAAGTCCCTCTTTTCCTCTTCCCATACTTCATTTCAATGACCCCAAATGGCATAAATGCAGGAGCCCCCACCCCTCTTCCTGACCTGTGGACCTCTCTGTGAGGTATGGAGCAGCAGCATAGGAAAACAATGATAAGGCTCCTTCAGCTCCCTCTTCTCACAAATGGGCCCTTCTGCAACACAGAGACCCATCTCTCCAGAAAGCAGCTTCACAAGAGACCAGCTGAATTCATGAAAGGAAAGTTTGCCCTTACCAGTAATCCCAGAATTTCTAATAAGACAGAAATATGACACTGTTTCTCACCTGTTGGACCTCCTCCTGATCCAACAAAGATAAAAAGGCATGCTAATTCCCAGGGTGACACATGAGTATTGTGTTAAAAACTAATAAAATCTCACTAGATGACAATTCAGCATTATAAATTTAAACAAATAATAATTTTTATAATCTTTAACACATATGCTTCTATTTCACACATCAATCCAAATCTATCAGCTTATTCTCAAGAAATAACTAGACAAATTGTAAAATGATATGTAAAAAGATAATGACTATGTTAATGTTCATAATATGAAAATTTGGAAAGAACACATAAACACAAAATTCTTTTCAAAACTGGTGAAATTAGTTTTGGTGCATTCATCTAATGAACTGCTTACATGCTTTAGTGATACAGTTGACCTTTGAACAACACACGGGTTGGGGTACCAAACCCACGCATAGTCAAAAATTTGAGCATAACTTTTGACTCCCCAAAAGCTTAACTACAATATCTGGGGTGGGGGAGTATGTTCCAGTACACCCTCCCCCATGCATATACCCAAAACTGAGGATGCTAGAGTCCCTTATTTAAAATGATGTATGTAGAACAATGCATACAGTCAGCCCTCCACATCTGCAGATTCCTCAGACAGTTGATCCTCATTTGTTCCTTGAATGGTTGAATCCACAGACTCAAAACCTGAGGATATAAGGCTGGCTGTATTTATTGAAAAAAAATCCATATATATGTAGACCCACGTTTCTGTGAAAGGTTTAAAGGTAAAATTGAGTCTGTAGTCGCATAACCTGCATGTCAATTTTTACTTTTTTTTTTCAAGTATGAACCATCCTTTAACAATTAAACCAAGGATATCCAAAGGCATATCTAAAAGATCTGCAAGGAGCATGGAGAGTTCCTTAACAGAGGTAAAGCAACCATGGGGTTCTCGGACATGTGACATGTGCAGTAGAAGGCGTCAGTGTATCACAGGAGGTGATATGTGAAACTAGATATCACTAGGCAACTAGTGTAAAGTGGTGAGAATTTTCTATCAGTAAAAATCTGTACAGCATGAAGAACCTCGAAGTTTAGTGAAGACTTTAGAACTAAGTCAGTTGAGGCTTCCTCAAGCTTGGCTGCTGCCGCCATAGTTCTTGAGCATGTGAGTTGTTACTGGACTTAATGTGAGACTAAAGCAAGCAATATGCCTCTGGAGCCTATGCCTTTAGGTACATGTTTTTATGTGTTTGTTAAATGGTTAATTTTTTCCAGAACATTAAAAAAGTGAAAAAATATTTAAAAATTGAAAAGTAGGTTTTTAAAACTCACATTATTTTAAGTTCATGTATTTTATTTATACCCCAAAATGTTTATTATAATTTAACTTTACTGGATTTAAAGAAAGCAAACTTATCCAGAAGCAATAAAATATTAACAAATTTCTTTATACAAAAATAAAATTATTTTATCATAAATAAGTCAAAAAACAAATAACAAACTGACAGAAAATATTGGAAACATGCAACATAAATAAATGTCTAATGTCTCTAATATACAAGAACTTTTAAAAATTTAAGGGAAAAGTTTTAAAAACCTGAGAGAAAAATGGTCAAAGATAATTCACAAAAAAATAATTGAAAATATCTGTAAACATATGGGAAAATATCCAGTCACTCGTAATAAGAGAACTGAAAATTAAAATAACATAGCCATTATTTTTCATCATTAGGTTGGCAAAAATTAAAAAGTATAACAACACATTCTGTTGGCAAGACTGAGGAAGAATAGGCACTCTCATATATTGCTGGTCAGAATGCAGATTGGTACTATGCTAATTGGAGAGAATGTGGTAATACCTAACAAAATGACACATGCTTTTCTTACATATTGTAATTTACCTTGGTCAGACATTTCCAACTGTACAAGAATATGTATGCCCAAGGTATTTTCATTGTAGCATTGTTTATAATGGCAAAATATTAGAAATTACCTAAATAACTTACATGGGTGAATGGCTGAAAGAAATACAGTATGTCCACCCAATGGAATACAATGCAGTTATGAAAATGAGGACAGTATTTATTAACTGATGTGGAATAGTTTTCAAAATATAATGTTAAACAAAAAGAGCAAAATGTGAGAAGGGGTATTTATAATATGCCACCTTTGAAAAGAGAAATAAGAATATGTGCTCTGCACAACTGTACCAAAAGAAACAAGAAATGTGACCCAGGAACTAGTGATATCAGTTACATGCAGAGTGGGCAGAAATGGGGTGAAAAGAATAATAAGGTGGAGAAAAGATAGAAAAGCTGGAGTGAGCGACTACTGGTAGAATTTATGATTTTGTGCAGTTCTGGCCTTTAGAACCATGTTAACATTTCACATACTCGATTTTTTAATAAATAAAATCAAGGGTAAAAGTTAGAAACCCTAACATAGAATACAAATGGAAGCAAATTGACCTGACTATATTTCAGATGAATGACATAACACAGTGAAAGGGTGAATGAGTAAGTTTTGAATGAGTATTTTGCCTCTGTATCCTCAGGCTCTAACATACACTGAACTATATGTAGCAGATTTGTTTCCCACAGTAAACTGTTAGCAATTCCAAAACTATATTTTATGCATTCTAGGATTGAGCAAATAAATAAATATACTGTAGATTATTGACACATGGTTTTTCACTTTGAAGGAAATTACATATATGGAAAGGGAGAAAGTTGAAATAAATCTTAGGTGTTCGATTGGACCTGGAGGTATCAGTATAAACTCTTGGTTTTAAGATGGATAGACAGCAAGATACATAGGAAAAGAGATAAGAGGATGATAGATGTATGTGAAAGTTAGGAGGTGCTCACAGAATGATGAGGACATGTCAAAAGGACACAGGAGTCACCTTGGAGGAGCTCTCAGACTCAGGAATAAGAAATGGGCAGATGGAGCAGGGATGTGGTTTCCTGGAACCTCTTAGAAGGGGCTATAAGACCATGGCTAATCAAGTGTGACTATTTTTTATTAAAGCATAGTTGGCATAAAATTAGTTTCAAGTATACAACATAGTAATTATACATTTATATACCTTACAACATGATCACCATGATAAGTCTAGTAACTACCTGTCATTTTAAAAAACAATTGTCCTCCCCCATCTCATTTTCCCACTATCAGTAGATACTTCTGCAAACAAATGCCTGTGAAGTACTTAGAGGAGAGGACACAAGGGAGAGCTACCTGCCTTCTCTTTCCACAGGTCAGCAGTGGTGGAAGGCAGCCCTGGACTCAAACTGGAGACGTCAGCATTAGAAGGAAAAAATGAGATTATAATCTCAGGAACAAAAACAACAAGCAGGAAGGATTTGTTACCATCAGGAGGTTCTGGTAAATCTGAATGACTTCTAGCTCTGGGGCAGCTGGGCAGTCTGTTTCTTTCCCCAGCCCTTGCCATAAGCTCATGACAGAGAAGCTCTCCTGCCCTGCCAACCGGCACCACTCTCCTTGTGTCTTTCTGGATGTTGGGTGTGGGGTGATGCGGTGAGACCAGAGTTTCTTCAAAAGTTTGCATGAGCAGCAAATCTCCTCCCCATCACACACACACACACACACACACACCTTTAAGAGCCTTCTGTACCATGGCTCTGAGATAAGATATTCTATTCCTTTGTTTATATCCTGTAGTACAGGCAGTACACAGACATCAAGTCCTGGAAAGGCAGAATTTTAATTATGCTTCTCTGTGGAATAACAAGGGGGCATGTGTTTGGTATCAGAGAAGTTACCAACTCTATCAGGTTTGGCTCTCACTTTCCCCGTGAGGCCTTAGACCCAGAAACGGCCAAGTCTCCATTGTGCCTGTCCCCCAGCTCAGGTCCCAAACCCCCCTGTCATCTCGTCGACCTGCCCAACAACTCTCACTTAAAGACCTAACCTTTTACTAGAAGGTTTTAGGATTTCAGTATAAACAGAAACCATCTGGCATAACCAGAATGAACCCAACTGCGTCATCTCTCTCTCTCTCCTCCCATGGCTGTGGGAGCCTCACAGCCATGGGAGGAGAGAGAGAGAGACAGAAAAGGGCAGAAGAGGAGAACAGGACGCGCTGGTGCTTAAGGACAACACACACAGGCTGTGGGACTGCGGTGGCCACAGCATGAGGACGACTGTGGCAGAAGCAAGTCTCTGAGCCGGACGAAGGCAGACTCAGGCTTCCTTGCCAGGAAGAAAAAGGCCACCAGGAGTCAGAAAAGCGGGTCTTCAGGGTGATGTCTTTGGGGGACCCGGGAAGGGGCAAGGAGGGGGAGCCTGGATTCTGCCCAAGGAGAGCACCAAGGGTCTCACTTGGGCCAACCACCCCCATGGAAAGGAACTGCACCCTGACAATCCCATCTTCTTCCCTGAGCTGTCATCACCCACCACACTGCTCTCATCATCCACAGCATTGGAGCACTCTGGATTTTGGAGTCTTCTCAGCCTGGGCACCAGAAACTGCCTGACCCACAACACTTGGCCTCCCAGTAGCTAACTTCAAGGCACACAGATGCTGTTCATCTCTCCTCAGTGGAGAATACAAGCTCATTTCAGAAATCCTTCCAAGGCCCTGAGGTAGGAGCAGAAGGGATGGAAGGAAAGCAGGCCACCTTCCACAAGTACACCCCAGAGTCTACAAATTGCTCCACTGGAACCCAGTGCCATCATGGGAAACCCTGTAGAAGAGAGAGCCAAAAGCTACAAGGGCCCCCCAGGCTGCAGTGGCAGCCCTCCTCAGCCCTGAGGACAGCCACCCCACTGAAGGAACAGGAAGGCAAGGTGAGGGAGGAGAAACAAGTTGTCACGCAGTCTAGTTGAAATGACCTAGTTTGCAGACTGCTGTGGCTAGTTAACCAGCTCTTGGAAACTTCAGTTTGCCTCCATTTTTGGAAAGCAGCATTTCCACAAATTTTGACCCAAGGTATGGTGCAGACCTAACATACGAATGAGCTAGGTGATTCCAGCTCCACCCCATACCCACGCTTCTCCCCTCATCGGGTAGCTTCCTGTGCCTACTCTAAGCCAAGAATGTCTCCATGTGGCCTGGTAATGCAGGAGACTCAATTTACCAACCCTTTGTCACTGCCCCTGGGGTTAAAATAGCAACCCCAAAGCTGATGCTTTTGTAGGAGAATTTCTCTATTGGTTTCAGATCGGGCAAGCAGGGAGCCACAGCAGGCCCAGATTCTCCCAACCCCTCCAATGCCTTCCCCAAAAGAAGAGGGCTCCCAGAGGCCCCCTTTAGACTGCTGCACACCTGCCCATATAGACTCTGAGGATGCGTTGTCACACCAAGCCCTGTCCCAGGGCAAAGAGGCAGAGGCAAGAAATCTGCCCTCGGTCTCAGGAGCATCACTTGCCTTCTGAGCATCTGATGAAATAAAATACAGAAGTGCTTTGTGAATAGTAAAGCACTCTGCAAACACCAAAAGAGTTTAAGAAGGAAAATCTAGGAAAGTGATCAGGTGCTGAACTAGCAAGAGAGGTATTTTGGAAGCTCCCAAGAGAATTCTGCGAGGAATGGTGTCACCAGGAAGGATTCCAGGGAAAGGGGGCCAGTGCCAGAGATGGGAGCAGGATTGCCTGAAAAGACACCCCACGGGCAGCCTGCTCTGCCAAGGAGGGCTCATTGCCAGGAAGAGCCACAGGGAGGAGATTAGCAGTGGCAGGAACTGGCTGAGGGAAGCAGGGACTCAGCCCATCAACCGCCAGCAGAGGGAACAGGCAGTAAGTGCTCTCAGCCTTCCGCCAGGCCCTGGCTCCCAGCAGCACTCTGCTCCCAGGAGTGCATCAGGGGACTTGGCCAGGTATGGCAAGGAGGGAGGGTGAGTAACATGGTCTGCTGTGCCAAACCGACGACCCTGCCTAAGAAAGGAGGCCCCAGAGTCTCTGGTAACCCATATGGGCTGAGTTTGGCACCAAGAACCCTCTTCCTCACAGCCAAGGAAGAGCGCAAGCCTGCCAGGTTTTGCCATCTGTCTGTCCCCACAATGGAGAGACCTTACTCCCAGGACAGAATTTCTCACTTGACTGTCTCCTCCGCCCTCCTGTTCACGGTGGAGGCAGCGTTCCCATAGCCGCCACACGACAGCGACCGGCTCCATCGGCTCCATCACGTAGTCACGGCCTCAGGGGCCCACAGTGCATTTGGGGACTTCAGCAGTGACCCCAGGGAAGTTGTCTTCCCACCGGGGTCCAGGTGCGCACCCTGGTCAAACGGACACATAGAGACCGGGGTCAGAGCCCAGGACAGTGGCAGGCTGGGAGTGTGTGGACCAGAGAGCATCAGGTCTCCAAACCCTGATGGTGCCCAGGGGTTTGTAGGCCAAGACAATAGGGGACACTCAGAGGTCTTGGTGTCCCAGCCAAATGTTTCAGTGTTTTAGTAGCTGGTACTGCCATACATGGCACATGGGCTGAATATCAAGCCTGCCCTTCCCTGTCTCCAGCTCTTCCTGACACCTGCTACCCACCTCGCACATGGGGAGGTCCCAAGGCAGAAGGACTGAAGCTTGAACCACCCACCCACCTCCGTGATCCACTTCCTCAGCCCCTGCACATTAACGACACCCCAGTCTTGCCCATGACAAAGTGGGCCCTCCCTTCCTGTATTACACTCATATCCCACTTTACACTTTTGTGGCCACAATTTCACGTGAGCCTTGCAACAGGAGCCGAGTTTGGTGCCAGACAAATACTAGGTGATGGGAAAACTAAGCCCTGGCACAGGACTGGGTGCTGCAGCTAAACCACCCATGGCCCTGCCTTCATCCATAAAAAGCCTTAAAAGAACCTGAAAGTCATCATCTGGCCCAAAAGTCATTATCTGTTCTGTCCCCGCCCAGGTCTTATTCAGCCTCTTATGCAAGGCCTCCCTCCTCCTATAGGCCCTGCGGTGAAGTAGACTATACAGTCTGCACCAGAATTCCTTCCCTTTCCCTCCCGCCTCACCTAGGCCTGGATGTGAGAGGAAAAGACTCAGGCTTTGAAAGATCTCTTATGGATTGCTCTGCCCAAGATACTGATAAGGATGAAGAACTGGTTTGTGCACGGCCCTGGTGAACTGGAGACCGAAGAGCGAGGTGGAGTCATATTTGACTCCTGTCTAATGGGTTTCTCCCTTTAGGTGGGAGCATAGCCCTGCAGACCCAAGAGGGACCCTCTGCCCACTCTTCTCAGCTCCTGCTGAGCATGGGTCCTTACCAAACAATCAGCCAGCTTAAGCCCTTGGAAAATAGCACAGGCTAAAGGGAGGTTCATCTTGGGCAGACCTGAAGGCATAATAAGCTACCTGGGAGGAGGAGGTTTGCTTGCTTGATTCAGGAGGATAGGGAGGAGTTTTCAGTAGGACAGTACCACCAAGGTGTGTCTCCCTAGCCTCCAGACAGCAACCTGGCTCCAGTGCAAACCTCTGTATCTTCAGGAACAGAATAGCTATGATTGCCACCCACTATGCCCAAGTTAATTTCATTGCAATTGAGTCAAAAGTTACAATGATGATTGTAACCTTAGAGGGTAGGCCAGTGCAGAAGGGAACAGAGGACATATGGAACTGCCTCCCCTCCTACATGCAAATCTCTGCCTGGGTGCTATAAAAGTGCTAACACACTGCATTCATTCATTCCCTAACTCCAAAATGGCCACCCGGGTCCCCATGGCAGGCCTTTCTAAGAACTCATCCCTTCAGAGTTATCACTCTAGTCACACTCTCAGAAAAGGTCCCCAAGCAGCCCATTTTGATTATAGATGATGATGTCAGTATTTTAGAAGGAATTAAAGTTCCTTTGTAATCCAAGTAATCCATGCTTTAAGGTGGGCCTGCACATTTGAAAGGGAAATAGAAAACACTTTATAACATACAGGATTTTAAAGAGCCAGAAGAAATAACTTCTAGGTCAGTTTTCATTTTTAGCGAAAACTCGACTCCTTGACCTTTCCTATATAGCAGCAGAATCTTCCCTATCCCACTCCAGTAAAACATGACCCTGACAAAAAGCACTGGCAGGGGGAGTAACACACAGTGCGTGTGTCACCACTGTTAGGAAGCTATCATCACATAGACATCATCACTGTGATACGATCTGACAGTGCAGACAGCAGGCAACACAATATAAAGAAGTGAGGATTTAGGTATAAAGACAGATTTGCCCTCTACAGAGGGGTAACATTATTGCTTTCTGGACCACAGGGATAATAATGCAACAAAAAGGAAAGACAGGTAGTGCTAGGTCCACTCTCTGGACACCTGAGGCCAAACAGAGCATCACAGGCACAGTCTTGATCTAGTAAGCTATGAGCACATGCTCCTCCGAGGCCTGCATCCTGGTTCTCCAGGAAGTCAGGCTACTCAGAGAGCTGATGCACATCCTGAAACCCCAAGCTATGTTTACTGATATAGCTAATAAGTGAAAGCATGGACTTTCAGATGGGGCTGAGACATCCCAGGTTGATTTTGTTGTTATTTTTCCTTTGGTAGGGGAAGGAGAAAGATGAACTGGGTTTAAGGCTAGAACAGAAAATAGCCATTGAAAAAAATAAACTGTTGCCAAGTAATACAGTGGAAAAAATTATAATGAGGCATCTAAAAAACTTAAAGCCAAGACCTTCTCCTACAGCTCTGCTAGCCTCGGGCCATGACTTCAAGCCTTTGTTGTTGCTCTAGAAAGTAGCTGAGTGAGCAAGCAGCAGGACCGGTGCCTCACCAAGCAGGGCAGCCCTCGGCCCCGAGTTCCCACCTTACGGCTTCCGTGCCCTCAAGCGAGCAAGCGCCTTCCCTGATGGCACCTTTCAGGCCGCCCAAGCAAGGCCCAGGCAAAGGGCCCCGCCGGGTCGCAGCGCCGCGCTCGCTCCTGCCCGCCGCCTGCTCATTCCATGGACTCGGACGCCCCCGCGCGGCCTCAGGCAGGCGGCGCTCTTGCCTGGGCGCCCTGGGTCCCGGAGGCGGGTCCCCGAGGCCTAGCGCCCGCGAGCGCACCGCCTTGCAGGCGGCCCTGGAAGCCGCCAGCCTCCCAGGAGCCTCGTCAGCGCGCGGCAGGGCCGTTGTTGGCCAGGTCGCTGGGCTCCCCGGGGCCGTGTCGACGGCAGCCGGTCGCGCCAAGCTAACGAGCCCCGCGGGGGTGCGGCGGGAGGCCCGGCCATGGCAACCGCGCCCCGCAACCTGCTCCCGGCGCCACACAGGCCGGCGAGCGCCCTTCTCCCGCTTCCCGTCACCCAGGTCAGCAGTGACCCGCCGCTTCACGCAAGGAGCCCTCCCACTTTGCCCCGCCGAGAGGGGGCCGTCGAGGTCCGCGCTAGGGACACAAGGGCCTTGGCCCAGGCCACCCCCGTGCTCGTGGGCCAGCGGGCGCACCCTCCTCTCCGCCCCCGCCTCAAAACCCCGGTGACCAGAAGCCTTATCCACCTGAAGGAAAAGTCACCGGCCCGCTGAGCCTGGATGTGTGGGTACCCTGCCCATACTCATAAAATTGACAGTTTGAGAGCTATCTACTCATCTCTCTGACCTTAGCTTATCTGGATGGAGACAATAATAGAGTAGTTGTAGAGATAATAATCTAATATTTATTGACCATTTGCCAGGAATTATGCTGTGTGCATTATTACACCGGTTACCTCATTTAGTCTTCATGACAACACTGATGAGACCTGTGATATGTGTACCATTATTCCCATTTTGCAGATAGGAAAACTGAGGCCTAAGATCACATGACTTGACCCGAGGGTACATACAGCCAGTGAGTGGCTCGAAACAGCAGCTTTTTACTCGAGTGTTTTCATAAGTGTCACAACCAGCACAGATGCTCCTCAGAACAAGGAATTCCGTGGCCCAATAATTTGGAGAACCGCTGGATATTTTATCTCCTCCTGCCTTTGTGGAGACTGACAATGCATTTTAGCGAGCCTTTCAGAAAATGAAACTTTACATTGCTTTAATTCAGTGTTTTCCAAACTTATTTGAACCGGGAAGTTCTTTTTTTAAAACACTTTTATTAGCATGGAACTTTGAAATACACTTTGGGGCACACTTGCCTACTTAGTCTCAAATGAAAGAACAGATGTGCAAGTCCCTGTAAACTGAAAAGTGCTATAGAGCTGTAAGGGCACGTTTTATTATTATTGCTATTGCTGTCATCATCATGTTCTTAATTATTTTTCAGGGATCCTGTCCATGGCTTTCTGGTCACTCTGTACTGCTGAATAATAATAATTAACATTTACTGAGCACTTTCTATATGCCAAACACTATTCTAAGTGCTATGTGTGTATTAACTGATTTATATCTTATAACTACCCAGGTGTTATCCCCACCTGAAAAAAAAATGACATTATACCATGATGATTAAATGGGTAATAGATGTAAAATTCTTAGAAGAAAGCACTTAGGAATACTACAAGTGCTTGCTAGTTTCATTGTCCTCAGTTTACAGAGAAGGAAACTGAGACACAGAACGATTAACTTACTCTAGGTCACACTGCAAGTAAATGGATTGAGAACCAGGCAGTCTGGAGTCAGGGCCTATGCTGGTACCCATGGTACATTCTGCCTCTCAGCTAGAGATGGAGAGGAAACCCCAGATCTGGGCCCTCAGTAGCAAAGCACGAATTCCTCTAAGCATCTCCTCATCCAGGGCCGCCACTCCCTAGCCTGCCTATCCCATCTGACCCTCATAACGACCACCACAAGCACCCTCTTGGGTAAGAGGGGACAAGATTTAGGGTTAGACAACCCTGGCTTGGACCCCAGCCCCACTGTTTACTGACTGGCTGATCTTAGACAAGTAGCTTAACCATCAGTTTCCTCTTCAGTAAAGTGAGCATCATCTACCTAACAGGTTTGTGTGAAGATGGACTAAGATAATGGATATAAAGGGCCCAACCTATCTTAGGTGCTCAATAAACAATGGTCCTACACCTACCCCTCTCACCTCTTCTGAGAAGCCTTCCCTGATTGTGACTCCTTTCACCCCCAGGCAGGTCAGGACCGCTCTGCTGTGTCCCTGGCTTAACTTCACCTCAGCCTGCCACAACCCCTAGTCTTGAAATTATAGCTTTATGTGTCTTTCTCCCCCACTTTGGAGCTCCAAAGTTCAGGCTTATTCACTGCTACATCTCCAGGGCCTACAACACCAAGCTCACCATATAGTAAAAGCCCAATTAATGTTTGCTGAATGAATGATTGAATTATCATAACAAGAAATATAGCTAATATTAATTTGGAGAGCCCACTGTGTACCAGGCCCAGTTCCAAACACTTTACATGAATTTTAACTCATTTAATGCAACAAATATATGAGGTAAGTACTATTGTTATGAGGTAAGGACCATTTGAGAAACTGAGGCACAGAGATGAGCTTGGTAAATAATAAAGATAGGCTTTGAAGCCAGTCAGTCTGATTTTGGAGCCTGCAAGCTTAGCCACAACAAATGAGGTGAACAGGTGGCTGCCTACCTACCCTCACAGGGTTGCTGTGGCCAAAAGATGCTAAAAGCTCCACACATGCACAAAGGTTTATTGTTACTAAACTCCAGAAAAAGAAGGAATCTGGGTTTAAGGCCTGCTCCCCCCAGGCCTCAATTTTCCCATTTGGGAAGTAAGGATTGGACTTCATGATATCAGGGTTCTTATACTCTTGGTGGTGCCTGCCTGCAGACCTCGAAGGTGGGGAGGAGAAAAGGGAAGGGAGGTTGGGCCAAGAGAAACCCAGAAACAGCACAGCACAGTAGCTAAGTGGGGCCAGCCAGGGGCCAGCAGAGCAGGGAAAGACCCCACTGCTGCGTCTGTGAACATCCAGGTCAAAGTTGGCTCTGATTCAGCTGGGAGTGGGGGTCAGGGGTGAGATCCCAGGCAGGCTGCTGTGATACAACTCAGGGCAAAAATGACCATTCACAAGTAGCAAGCACTTTACAATTTGTGTTATTTCACCTGGGCCTAACGCCAGCCCCTGACAACTAACGTCTAAAGCAGCCTGAGGCTTGCCCAGGGTCACACAGTTTGTCATCACCTAGACCCCACATTACCCCTCTGTTGTTGACCCATCAATTAAAACTGCAGCAAGTTATACTCTAGAAATTGCTCTGGCTCTTTAAGGAGGAAGGGAGCAGAACCCAGGTGGCCTGGGCCACAGTCAGTTGAGAGAAGTTGCCATTTCCACTCATTAAAAGTCTGGCCTGGTGAGCAAAGTGGGCACCTGGGGGCAGGAGGCTCTCCTTGGAGCTCAGGCCGCAGCTGGACCCACTGTCAGGCCCAGGCTGCTGTAATTGAGCCCCAGGGGTCCTGCTGAGCCCTTGTCCCTCAGGGAGCCCCTGCAGGCCACCGAGGTCCAGCTCATTATGGCCTAATTGGTGGCAAAATCACTCAGCCAGCCTCAGGGATGGAGATGAACTCAGAGTAAGAAAAGTTTGAGCTGCCACAACTTTCTCCCACGCGACCACAACTTTCTCTGCAGTGGCCAAAACTTTCCCAGCCCTGGGGAGTACCAAGGTCTCCACTGGTGCCCAGGTTTCTCCAGGTGGCCCAGGCCCAGGTGCACATTGATACACTATTGTCACCACTGGGGCTGATGTAACCCTCAGCCATAGCCTGGCAATCTGAGGCGCCTCCGAGCTCCCCAGAGCCTCTAAGGTGCCCTCAACCTGCCAAAGGGAACCTGCCAAAGGGAACCCAACTCTTACACCCACCCCCCATCCCATGACACTTGGTGGGACAGCAGCCCCTCCACACCCGGGAAACAGGGCTTGGGCACTCTTGGGCTAAGCACGACTTCTCTGAAGGGAAAAGAGGTCTGGTTGTCAACATGTCCTTGGGAAGTTTACGGAGGCCTCTCCCTGGCTAGCCCACTTCCTCCTCACACCAGCCGCAGGAGGGAGGGAGGGAGGGTGATGCAAAGATAATGATGACAATAAGCAAACCGTTACTGTTTCAAAGCTAATGTCCCACTTACTCTTCAGAGAAGTCCCTTCAAAGGAGGTGGAATTCTTACCCCTATTTCATAGATCAGTTAACTGAGACTCAGACAAGAAGCTCACACACCTCATACAAACCTTCCCCTGTAGAAAATATCAGCTTTGATGTGAAACTAATTTGGGCTCCAATCCCTGCCACTTAACTGCTGTGTCAACTTATGCACATTATTTAACATCTTTGAGTCTTTGTTTTTTCATCTGTAAATTGGGGACTTGATCATATCTATTTCATGAGATTGTCAGGTCAAAGACAGTGTATAGAAAGTGCCTATCCTAGTCCTAGCACAGAGTAAACATTCATTAAATGACTATGGTTTCTACACTCTTACAACTTGTGTAATAATAATTAAAAAAAAAAAAAAGCACGGGATTTGGAGTCAACAATTCGAAAAATCTGTTTGCTCCCATAATCCTTGCCATTCTCCGTAACAAGCCCTGGAGTTTACAGCATCGGTTAGATCTTCTCCCTGCCCTGCCAGAACATGATGAGACCGAGAAATAAGTGCAGTGGACTAAAGCACAGGCCAGGGGTCAGTCTGCCCTCTAAGCCCACCTTTATCATTCATTAAATACCAGAGCAATTCCTGCCCCACAGAGTTTTCGTGAGAACTGCATGTGACAATGCATGGTCTGCAAATTCCAGAGATGCAGAGAAATATCCCTAACATTTCACAGATGAGGAAGCTGAGGTTCGGGGACCTCATGTCATTGCTGAAGGTCACCCAGCTGGTGGTGGCCAAGTCTTAGGGCTTTTCTGCCCAAGGAATACTTGACACCAAGCAGGAACCATAGCCTTCTTTGGCCTTCCACCTGTCACTCACCCTGCAGTGTCACTGACACATGCTGGGGCTAGCTTGACCAGTGGACAAGACATATGTGGGCAGGCCCTGCCTCCTCCCAGGGAACTCAAGCATTCAGAGGGATTGGGGTTGACAGACACCTTCTGGTGTTTCCCTGCTCACATGCATAAACTGTGAGCTCCAGGACCTCTCTCTCCAGCTTCCTTCACCCCAAATAAACCCACAACCTATGCAGAAAAAGAAAGCTTGCTATGGACACACGGCATCAAGACCACAGCCCCCTTCCAATCAGATGAGAAATTCTCAGGTGCTCTCCACTCTCTGCCCCATAGAAAGGGTCTGAGCTCAGTAGTGTTAGCCTCGTATGATGGGCATTCATGATGGGGTCAGTGCTGGGCCAAACAGCTCTGACTCGTGTTCCCTGGCAAGCCTTGACCCCAGGTGGCAGCAGAAGGGAGCTGAGCCTGGGACCTTCTTATGACCTTGAATCATTGGTGGCCACCGCTTCCCCTTCCAGAAAGAACCAAACCTGTAGAAGTCAAGGACTCTGGGGGAGGAAGGAGGCTGAGGATCTGAATGGGGAGTTCTAAGGAAGA
Organism: Macroglossus sobrinus; assembly: GCA_004027375.1. Taxonomy (NCBI): domain Eukaryota; kingdom Metazoa; phylum Chordata; class Mammalia; order Chiroptera; family Pteropodidae; genus Macroglossus; species Macroglossus sobrinus. The sequence continues at coordinate 29,078 of PVKZ01003088.1, forward strand.
GACCTAGGTTGGTCCAAGGGAAAGATCGGCAGGGAGCTCAGAGGAGACGTGTGTGTGTGTGTGTGTGTGTGTGTGTGTGTGTGTGTGTGTGTGCGCGCACGCGCGCGCACGCACACACACATGCAGCAATGAAGTTTAGAATCAGACAACCCAAGTTCAAGTCCCAACTTTGCTACCTTCTGGCTGTGTAGACAAGTGTGTGGCCTCTGTTTCATCCTCCATAAAATGGGGATAATACTAAAGCCAACCACATAGGGTTGTCATGAGGATTAGAGAGAAAGTCTTAATGTTTACAGAGTCATACTCTGCTATATAATGTACAGACGTTACCTCATTTGATCCTCAGAATATCCATGTTCTCAGCTGTACATTATGCCTAGCCAACTGGGTGCTTAATAAATGTGTTGAGTGAATGAGTGAATGAAGATGGAGTTGGTGGTGGTATTATTATGCCCATTTTTCAGAAGAAAACACTGAGGCTCAAAGAGAAGAAGTAACTTGCCAGGATCACACAGAGCCAGGTCTCCTGCCCTCAGCCCTGACATCACCATGTTCTGATTCAGGCCACACCAGGAATGTCCAAGGATGAGGAGTCTCAAACTAACTAGCAAGGCCAGATACAGGCTGCCACTTTTCCCAAGCACAGTTGCTCCAGCACAAGCCTGAGCCAGGCAGGCTCTGCCCAATGTGGTGCTTGAGTGTCACCTTGTGGCTATTCTGGGAAATGCAGGCTGAAGGTCAGCCCTGCAGTCAGAGAGCTACCAGTCCACAGATCCTGGGTGAGCCCCCCAGCCTAGACATAGATAGGGAAGGACAAGCTGCTCTAAAACATTCTCACAGACACCACAGGGCCCCCAGAGCCAATTAACTTGTTTATGGGGCAGCCCTGGACCTGAGCGGAAGCAGGCTTTTACATGTCAGTGTGATGGAGCTTCAGATCTTGTGGGAGAGCAAGTTTGAGCAGGTTCAGATGTAGGGAAATCCTGACCACCTTGACTGAGAAATCTAGGAAGGACAGTCAAGAGCAGGGGCACCACAGGGACCAAGAAGACGGAAAGGGTGGAGAAACAGTAGACAAGTAGATTACCCCGGAGTACTGGGCGGGGATGGCAGGATGAGTGGGGAGGAGCTATCAGGGAGTCCCAGGCCAACTGGGCTTCCCAGAGTGCCCTCTACAGTGGGACAAAGGGTGACCTGGACTCTGAGACTCCTCATGCTGCAGCAATTCAGAGCAACTCAGGCAAGGACAGTCAGGGAGGGCTTCCCACAGTGGGTGGCACCTGAGGTCCTAGGCAAGCACAGACAGCAACCAGGTGACACTGAAGGAAGGAAGGACAGGTTAGGCAGAAGAGTGGGTAGCAAAGTGATTGTAATTTGGCCTTGCTGGAGGGCAGCGGCCCCTCAGGGAAGGGAGGGAGAATCAAATTTGAAGGCCAGTGAGGGGGCCTAGTCTTTACTGAGTTGGCCATGGGGCGGGCTCTACAGGGTTTTACTAGGGTTGATAAGGTCAGGTCTGTCATCCAAAAGGATCCACTGTCAGCAGAGGTAGAGGAGGACAAGAGGGAGTGGTGGAGCACCTGGGGGTGACCCAGGACTAAGGTTCCAGGAGAGACCAGAGGTGGGACTGGCAGGACTCGGTGCCAGAACAGATGACTGGTGTGAGGGATGAAGCCTATAACCTGGCTTGGGGCTGGGCTGGTCTCAAGAAAGGGGATTAAGAAGTGGAAACCACAGGGTATGGCAGGGGGGCAGTGCAATCAGTGGCAGCCATGTCACATTTGAGGTGTGTGTGCCCACCTTGTGTCTCACCTTCCCGGTTGCCCCTGGTGCACAGTCATAGTGGTGGTTTGCAGGGCCTCAGAGGGATCCCCAAGGCCTTCAGGACCTCCCCCATCTCCGTGTTCTGCAGCCACACATCTTGCCCTGTCATTGAACGTTGTCCCCCACCCCAGGATGGTGGCCCAGTCTGAGGGAGACCCATCTCAGCCCCAAGCCCCAAGCCTGAGGAAAAGCAGAGTTGGGAGCTCCAGTGTGAAAAGGGTCCTTGAATGGTAACACCTCGGCCTGTACTGCTCCTTCTGCTCACTCTGCTCCCCTCAGCTGGTATCTTTTCTAAGGCAAGCCTGGAAGCTCACCTCCCGCAGGAAGCCTTTCTGGCTTAGCTCCACCCTACATGCAGGGCTGAGTTCCCACCCTTCTGAGTGAACTCTGGAGTCAAGGACTTTATTCCCCAAGCCGGACAGGCTTTCTGAGAGCAGCCCCTTGCCTCCCCCATCCTGTTGCCACACACCCCTCTCCATACCCCTCTGCACCCAGAGCCTGCCCTGGTCAAGGAAACCCTCAATGTTTCTCTCTCATTCTTTTGAACCCCACATATAGAGGTTGTAGTGGGTTGAATAGTGGTCCCCAGAAAGGTATGTCTAGGCCCTAACCCCTGGAACCTGAGAATGTAACCTATTTGGAAAAAAGGCCTTTGCAAATATAATTAAATTAAGGATCTTCAAATGAGATCATCCCAGATTACCCAGGCAGGCCTACATCCAATGACAAGTGTCTTTACATGAGACAGACGAGAAGGCCACATGAAGACGGAGGTAGAAGTTGGAGTTATGCTGCAAAAGCCACCAGAAGCCTCAAGAGGCAAGGAACATAGCCCAGCTGATGCCTGGACTTCAGACTTCTAGCTTTCAGAACTATAGGAGAATAAATTTCTGTCTTAAGGCACCCAGTTCCTGGTAGTCAGTATAACAGCCTTAGAAAACAAATACAGAGACTTAAGAATAGCAAGCAGTTTTCAGAGTTGGCCGGGGTGTCAGCTGACCAAACACTGTGTCCAGCAATAGATGCCCATGGCTCTGGAGGAGATGCCTTTGCCTGGGCTTCTGCCTACAGGCCTAGGCCCCGCTCCACAGGAGAGTCATAGACAGACTAGAGGTGTCCAAGAAGCACAGTGAGAAGAGCACCAGCTGGGGGCACTGTCGCTAGGGCTGCTTGGGGGCCCAGAGAATAGGGCACATGAAAGCTCAAGGGGTTGGGGGCACATGAGGTGCACTCAGCTTAGTGTGAAGAAGTCTTCCCCTTGGGCACACCTCACACTTGGGCTTGGGAGGTGAGCAGGGCTTGAAAAGCTCCTGATTCCTCTGAGACCCTCCAATCCTGCCTGTCCATTGGCCACCTCCGACCACCCTACTGCCATCAGGGCTGAAGGAAGACCAAGTAGATGCCCTGGGGGTGGGGCAGGGGGGTTCTGGGCTCAAAACTACAAAATCGTGATTGGTTCCTGCCCTGCAATTCCCCTCCTCCATTCCAACCACACAGCCCCACACCTGCCATCATCACCATTCTTTCCCCTCATGGCAAGCCTCCGCCTCAGCCATCCCAGACCCTCCTACTCTCTGCTTCTGTGGCTCCTTCTGAACTGCCCAAGCCTGGCTCAAATGTTCCCTCCTCCATAAAGCCTTCCTTGATCTCCATGGGCTACTCCAGAGCAGCAGAGAGGGAGGGAGGAAATGGAGAGAGCCAGATTTAGGCCAAATGACCCATCCCAGCATTGCCACAGATCTGCTGAGTGACCTTGGAAAAGTCACCCAAAGTTTCTAACCCCAGATGGCCCACCTCTAAAACAGGGTGATGATATCCTCACTTCAATAGGGCCCCTCATACCCTCTTCCCCCTGCTTCCAATTTCTCCCTTCTTCCCATTAACATTATATAAATAACACTATCCTTCAAAACTCCTCCTATAGCAGTTGCTCAATAAAAGTTGTACTTCCTTGGAATGCTTCATTCCCCATTCCTGATGTCTAGAGCCTGCTTGCTGGACTGACCAACACTCTGCTCCCTGTCTCTGCTTTGGCAGAGCCACCCCTGGGCTTGGCTGTAGTCTAAGCTTGGAATTCGAGGTCCAAATTCCCCTTTGTGTTGAGTTATTCCCCTTTAGTTCCAGAGCAGACACCTTGGGTAACCCAGACCAGTAAGAAGGGCTTGGCCTGGATGTTGGGAGACTGGGCTCTAGGTGATCCTGTGGGTGCCCTAGGAGACCAAGGGGAAGTCACAGGGCCCTGCCCATTGGCTCAGCCAGAGCCTGGGCTCCCTGGGGGAAGAGTAGGGGTGTATTTAACTGTACTGAGGGAGCCCCACTGGTTCTCTCTGCTTCTGCCTGACTGTATCAGCTCTGGGGGGCAGCCAAGGCGGGCAGAGGGGGCTGAGCAAGGTTCTTGCCAGGGAGGTGATGGTAGGAGTGGGGCACAAGCAAGGCAGGAACAAGGAAGGAGAGTGACTTGGCCTCACACCCTGGGTGTCAACCCGTCTCTCTGGACAATCACGCCACAAACACCAGTTCATACCAATGTCCCCCTCTCCTCAGCATCAGGTCTTCTCAAAAGGCAATTCTATTTTAAGCCTAAATTATTTCCCTTCTTTTTGAAACTGAGTCTCATCAGTGGTGGAATATTAGCAAAAGTTTAGTTCATCCTCTCGTTTCTACTCTCTCACTTTGTTTTTTCTTCTAATGTCCTTCCATGGGACTTTCACCAAGTCCAGGTGTCCCCTTTGAGGTATGACCTTGGAGTGCTAATCCCACCCCCATTCATTCTCGGCTTTATGTCATTAGGTTATTTGCATCCCATATTCTTTTGCTCTGGCTGACCTTGAACTTCGACTATCAGATTAGACATCCTCTCCTCTGAAGAGTCTTTCCAGTCCCAGATGCTGGGTTAGAGATCTCTCCTGGGCTCCTCAGTACTCTGGTCCTCCCCATTGGACTCCAAGCATTTTGGGCACCAAAACCACATCAAATGTACCCACGAAGTCCCAGTGCCTAGAAGAGTGACTAGTACATAAATATGAAAAAAATGTTGCATGAACAAATGAATGAACAAATACAGGTGACTTCATATGTCTGACTCTCAGTTGTAATGCCTGCCTCATAGAAACACATGGTTACCAAAGAGAGAGAAACTATAGATGAAAGTACTTAACAGAGCCCAGACCATGATAGGCCCTCTAAAACATTAGTTTTCCTTCTGCTCCTTCCTATCAAAACAACCCCAAGAAGACAGTTATTTCTCAAGAGTAAACAGAGGACAGAGCTCAGACCACAGTGATGACACTACATAATGAGAGATGTCAGACCTAGGTAAAGCCACCCGCTCATGGAACTGATGATCTAAGATGGAGCAGTGAGCAACTTGCAGTTTTATAGACTGAGGGCATTAGTAACAGGGAAGGAGCCAAACAAGATGACCTCTACAGTCCTCTGCTATACATGGCTTTGATTTCTATGTTTTGCACAGTCACAGAAGGCGATGAAAGGAGGTGCCATCAGCCCTGGGGCAGCCCTGGGGCTGGACATGTAAGGATCATGTCTACCACCACTTCAGATACTGGGAAGTTGGCAGTCCCCCTCTTTCTTTTAAGCCCTTTGGTAGCAAGCAGAATATCTTCCCTCTCTGATAGCCTACATTTCTGAGGCCCTAATCCTCCATCTTCTGAGTTTTTAATGTCAGTGAGGCAACTGCCCAGCAGTGAGTGGGATCCGAGCAGTGAGGTGAGGCACCATGTTTTGTTATAGGATTCAGTCTGTGGTGGAACCACTTATCCAGAAGAGGGTGTGTTTCTGGATCCAAGTGTGTCACTCGGTGTTTTAGTGAGTGTGTATATACAGTTTCACACATGGCCCAAAGGACTATAGTTCTTACTCCATAGAGTGAGTTGAGATGAGCAAATGCAACATGACTCAAAATACCACCAACTTACAGATTCATACTTTAGGTTAAGGTATTTAATTGCCATATCAAGATGCAAATCTCCCTGTAGGAGTCTATGCTAATAAATTTAAAATTCTTTATGAAATGGGCAAGTTACCAGATATATGTAATTTTCCAAGTTTACTTAAAATTTGAGTAGATTAATTGCCATATCAGAAAGCATTACCAAATAATCACCCAACAAAGGTCTGTGTGCAGGTTGTTTTATTGGTGAGTTTCACCCCAAACTTTCAAGGGATGAATAATCACTGTGCTATAAAAACTATTCTAGAAAATAGAATGTAAAGAGAAAATTGAGTTGATTCATTACAAAACTAGCAAAGCTAGTGATACCAAAATCTCATAAAGATAGTTCCAAAAGAAAAACCTATAGATCTAGTCTCAAAAGATAGTAGCAAATCAATTTCAGCAGAATTTAAAAATATAAACACTATGTAATATATCTACTTGTCAACAGGTGAAATTTTAAAAGTATTGGCTCATTATAGATGATGCCAAAAAGGCATTTTGAGACATTAAACACAAGTTCCTGGTTTTTTTCCTCATTAAAAACTAGAAATAGGAGGATACTTCATTAACATGAAAAGAATATCTATTTCAAACCAACAAGTAACAAAAGTTCTAATAAAATTAAGAAAAAATAACTAAATATACATTTTCTTACTACTTTTTAACATTGTTTTGGAAGTTCTGGTTTATGAAATGAGATATAAGACAGAAATAAGAGTCTAGTTATTGTTTTTTTTTTTAAGGAAAAAATAGGGTAATTCTCCCTTGAGAATTAAATCAACTGAAAAGTTTTTTTCTATTAATAAAGGAATCTTAAAAGTGGCAGTATATAAGGTAAATGTACAAAATCAATAACTTTCCTATATAAGATTGTTGGCAATCCAAAATATATAGAAAATTATTGTATTTTCAATGATAACAAATAGCAAAACACTTACAACTAAACAAGAAATGTGGGAGACCTAGTCAATATTCAACAAATACTTACTGAGCACCTCCTATGTGTCAGGTTTTGTACTAGGTTCCTGAAATATAAATGTAAGCAAAGTGGATATAGTGCCTGCTGTCGCAGACCTAAACAAAGAAAATTAAGAAACTGCTGAAAGATATACATCAAGACTTGAAAATTTAGAAAACTATACTTTGATACTGGATGGAAAGACTGAATAGTGTCAAGATGTCAATCCTCAGATTAATTCATAGGTTTAATCAAATTAAACCTCTATCTTTAAAAACCACGATGGAATTATTTTTGAAAATTGTCAAAATTATTCTAAAGGTTAGAAGAACAAAACTTGAGCATAACAAAAAAAATTTTAAGCAAAGTAAATGTTTGTAGAGATGTTTCATTAGAATTAAAATAAGTGATGAAACTATATTGATTAAAATAATAGTCTCATAACTCAATAACAAAAGACAGCTCAATTGAAAATGGGTTACTCTACATGAACAGAAAATTCAGAGAAACATGTAAATTAAAATGAGATAGTATTTTTCAACTATAAAATAACTAAAATGATAAGATTTGAATATACATTTCTCAAAAAATATGCAAATTGCCAATACACACATGAAAATATGCTCAACATCATGAGCCCTCAGAAAAACACAAATCAAAACCACTAGAATGGCTAGATTTAAAAAGACAGACCATAGATGCTGGCAAAGAGGTGGAGAAATTGGAACTTCATAAATTGCTGGTGGAAATGTAAAATGGTACAGCTGCTCTGGAAAATAATCTCATAGTTTCTCAAAAGGTTAAACATAGAATTCCTATATACCCAACAATTCTACTCCAAGGTATATATATACTCAAGAATAATGAAAAGATATGTTCACACGAAAAATTGCATATGAGTATTCAGAACAGCATTATTCATAACAACCAAAAACTGGAAACAACTCAAATGTCCATCAGTTGATAAGTGGATCAATAAAATGTGGTATATCTATACAATGGAATAGTATTCAGCCATTAAAAAGGAATGGCATACTGACTTATGCTATAGCATGAATGAACCTTAAAAACATTCTGCTAAGTGAAAGAAACCAGCCATGAAAGACCACATGTTGCATGATTCCATCTATATGAAGTCTCCAAAGCAGGCAAATTCACTGACACAGTTTTAATTATATGAGGATTGGAGAGATGAGGAGTAAATATGAATGCAACAGGATTTTTCTATTTGGGGTGATAACAATATTGAGTGTGGTGATGGTTGTGTGACTCTGTAAACTTACTAAAACACCACTGAATTGTACACTTGAAATGGGTAAATGGCATGGTATGTGAATTATATCTCAATAGAACCTTTATTTTTAAAACAATGTTATATTGGCACAGGAACAAGAGAACATCACTACCTATAAAACAACACCAATCACATATAAGAACTTAATCTAGGATAAAGATAGTTAACACAAAGCAGTGGAGAAAATGGGTAAGAACAATTATTTATCTATTTGGGGACAAAATATCAAGTTAGATTATCACCTCATGACACATATCAAATTGTATTTCATGTGGCTCAAAACTTAATATAAAATTAGGCCATATTTTAAGAACAAAATATAGTATACTAACTTTTTGATATTTGAATAAGGGAAGATTGCTAAGCTTGAAATTGAAAAAATAACTCACAAAAAGAAAATGTCAATAGATTTAATATTATAAATTTAAAACTCTTAGTCTTAATAACATCATAAACAAAACTGCTAATAAAATTTTGAAAAATCTGATTAAATAAATAAATAAAGGGATAATGTTTTTAATATTTAAATTGCTAAGAGAACACTTAATCCCTAGTAGTACATAGGCAAAGTACATAAATAGCAAATTCAAAGAACATGCAAATTAAAATGAGACGGTATTTTTCACCATAAAGTAACTAAAAAATGTTTAATTATGGCAATTTAATACTAGCACCGGTGATTCAGTGACAAGATTGATACAACTTTCTTAGAAATCTACTTGGCACTCAAAAATGTTCATATCGTCTGGCCCAAGAATTCTACATCCCAAATCTACCCTGAGGAATTTATTTGAAATGTAGAAAAAAGATTTACAGACACATCTCTCATTAAATTATGATTCTTAACTTCTATTTTCTCTAGGAATCTTGGAGACTCATGAAGTTCAAAGCCTGATAAAGCAGGTGCGGGCCCTGGTAGGGGCTAAGGTACAGAAACCAGGCCTCCTGCTCCCCATATCTTCCCAGAGCCACCCTGCTTCCCAGGGACAATGGAGCAATGGCAGCTCCAATGTGTCCTATACCAGATTCCTCCTGGTGGGCTTCCCAGGGCTACAAGAGTCCCACGCCCTCCTGGTGCTGCCCTTCCTCATTCTCTACGTAGTGATCATTTTCACAAATGCCATGGTCATCCGCATGGTGGTGGCCCAGCGGAGCCTGCACCAGCCCACATACCTGCTCATTGCCCTGCTCCTAGCTGTCAGCATCTGTACTGCCACCACTGTGGTTCCCACCATGTTGTTCAGCTTCTCCACTCACTTCAACCACATCTCCCTGGCTTGCTGTCTGGTCCAGATGTTCTGTATCTACTTCCTCATTGTCTTTGACTGCAACATCCTTCTGGTCATGGCTCTGGACTGCTATGTGGCCATCTGCTACCCACTCCGCTACCCAGAGGTAGTGACAGGCCAGTTGTTGGCTGGCCTTGTAGGAGTGGCAGTTGCCAGGAGCACAGGCATTGTTGTTCCAGTGGTGGGGTTGGCCTCCCGGGTTCATTTGTTGCTCAAACGTGATCCACCACTTTGCCTGTGAGCACATGGCCCTGATGAAGCTCTCCTGTGGGGACATCTCCCTAAATAAGACTGTGGGGCTCACTGTCCGCATATTCAACAGAGTCCTGGACATGCTGTTACTTGGAGCCTCCTATTCCCGCATCATCCATGCTGCATTTCAAATTTCATCAGGCAGAGCACGTTCCAAAGCCCTGAATACCTGTGGCTCCCACCTGCTGGTCATCTTCACCATCTACTCCTCCACCATATCCTCATCCATCATCTACCGTGTAGCCCAAACTGCCTCCCAGGACGACACAACTTGCTCAGCACTTTCTACCTGCTACTCCCATGTCTGGTCAACCCCATCATCTATGGGGCCAGGATCAAGGAAATCAGGCAGCACCTGGCAATTCTGTTCCAACGGGCACAGCTGCAGATACCCACTGAGAAGCCCCAGTCTTTGCCCTCAAACAGGGAAATTCTTGCCTGATTCTCTGGAACTCTTAAGTCCTATAATCACTCTCACTGTCAAGTGGGTACATGTGCAGGCTAGTCATCCCTGCTATATTTTGGCTTTGGCTATCTGCATTCATCTTTGGGTCTTTTACTCATTTTCTGAAGAAAAGCTACTCACCCAGTTACACAGTAACCAAAAGCGAAGTCAGCTTATGCCTCTGGCTTCTAAATTTTCTCCTCTTTCTGCCTGTGATTTTCATTCATGCATTCATTCTCATTCATTCATCAAACATTTATTATACATACATCATGCTAAATCCATGATTGCAAAAAGAGATTTGATCTCTACCCTGGAGGTCCCAATCTAGCAAGCTGTACAGATGTATAATGCTCAATAATAGATTTAAGTATAAAATTCTGTGAGCACATAGAGGAGGAATAATCACTAACACAGAACTCTTCACATAGAAGGTGAATTTGAGTTGTGTTTGAAGGATAAGATAAAGTGTTTACTGGAGAGGAAGAAGACAGAAGAAAAGCCATTCTAGGACAAAGAACAGCATGGGCAATAGGTGATACAGAAATTGGTACCAGGAACGGGGTGCTGTATAATAAAAATCTAAAATATATAACACTGGCTTTGAGATTGACCTGGTCACCCAGACTGTCTTCAGTAAAGAATACTGTTAGGTCACCTTAGCCAGAATCCCCTTCCCCCTCATGTTTCCTCTTCATAATATTGCATTTATTGACCCCTACCCTGTTTCTTAGCTATAAATTTCCACTTGCCTATGCTGTTGGTGGAGTTGAGGCCAGTTCTATAGTAAGATCGCTTTTCTCCTATTGCAACAGTCCTGAATAAAATCTGTTTTTACCACTTGACTGTCCAGCTCTGGTTTTGCTTTGGTATTATTTCCACTTGTGCTCTTGCATTTCTACATAATCATGAGAACATGCTTGGGCTAGCCTGCTGGTTAAACAAAAGATACATTTAGGAAAGCTGAGTTGTCCCAGCCAGTGCCATCAGATGTTAATCAAGATAAGCTGATAGCTAGCCAATCCCTAAAACAAGTGAGCAAGCCCAAGCAGAGTCAGCAGAACCACCTAACTGACAAACTGAAATGTGTGAATACTTACAATACATGTATGCCAGAGTTTCTGCAGCTGTTTGCTATGCAGCAATTTTGTGACAAAGAGGTAACTGACAAAATGACAAAACCAATGGTTTATATATACAGTGCATCTTCTTCCTTTATCACAATGCTTTTATATTAGATAAATGTCTTTTTAACTGCTTGACAATGAATTCTATAATGGTAGATACTGTATTTTAAAGATATCAGAGTAAGATAGTGAGAAAACATTATTTCTTAATAATAAAGGTCATTATTTATTAGATAAAATGCATTGACAAGCATTGAAGGTAGAAGGTATTTACAGTGAGGAGATAATGCCCATTGTAATATTTACCACTCTCCAGTAAGAGAAATCAGAGATGCTAGGGGAAATGGCTGATTCTAGGGATGTGATGTGAAAAATACAAGATGATCCTGGATTATTTTATAGTGCCACAGAATTAAAAAAGGGCTCAAAAAATGATAGGGTGTGAGATCTTTGGAAACATGGCAGAGATATGCCCCCAGATCTCTCCCCCTGAAACAAACAATAAGCTGAACATCTAAAACTCAACAATACACACCCAAACTGCACACCAGCATGTCTGAGCGTGGGATCTGCCCATAAGAGCTACCACAGATCAGAACCCCGCGTGCCGGGCGGTGGACTAGGAGAAATAAAGCTGCCTCTCGCAACTGCCAGAGCTACCTGTAGGAGGATTGGGAGGGGAGAAGGAGCATCGAGTTCCCTGAACAGCCCTGCCTAGGAAAACTGGGACTTCCCTGCAGCCTGCCAACAGCAGGGCCGTCATCAGGGCAGAAGGCAGAGAAGCAGGACGGCAGAAAAACAAGTTGATTTTTATGGATCACAGTTGCGAAACCGAGGCTGAGCCACAGCCCCAACACCCAACCCAGAGGGCCCCTCCCCAAAACCCTCAGAGACTGATCACTGCAGATTCCCATTATTAGAATGGAAATCTGAGCAAACGCTACCAAAACTGTTGCTAATACTGACAGGGACTGAAACTGAAGGTAGCGAGCGGGATTAAACATCTATCAGAAAATAAAAAAGCATTTTTAAAGTTTTATATAAAGCAGGGATCCTTTCTGGCTTGTAATGTTTGCGCTGAGAAGTCTGAGATTAATCTAAGCAAAATAAGCCAGACAGAAAAAGTTGAAAATCACATATCAATTACATGTGGGATATAAACCTAAAAGCAACAAATGAACAGGACAGAGACTCATGGACATGGGCTATAGACTAGTAATTACTGAGAGTAGGGGGTGGGAGAGAAGGGAGGAAATAGATGGGATAAAAGGGGTTAAATATAGGGTGGTAGGAGGGTGAAATGGGTAAAGGGGATCAAAGATATGGTAGCTGAAGGAAACTGGACTTTGGGTGGTAAACACAATATACAGGTGTCAAATTATAAAGTACACCCAAAAATTATATAACTGTATTAACCAGATACCCCAATAAAATTTTAATAAGTAAAATACAGAAGTGCTGGCATGTACAAAAATAATAGGGACATGTCAAAAAGATAGAGAGACCAATTTGAAGGGGTTTCTAATAGCCAAATCAGAGACAATTTTAGCAGTAAAATATAGTAATGGATGATAAACTTTAGAATATGAATTCATAAGCGCCTATACTGATTAAATGACAGGTAGATGATAGATAAGGGAAAGGTCTTCTTACAGAATTCCAATTAATAAATGTAGAAGAAATAATACAAAAAAAATCACCATTTATAAAATATCACATTAATAAATGTTTCTCATAAAGATGATCAATGTGATCAATGTATGCTAAAGTTAGTGGGCAAAGTATAATGAGAAACAAGAGTCTTAAAGTATTCCCTTGCAAGGTACTTATTAATTACGGACGCAAAATATCAACTTTACATTTGAAAAACCTGGCAGTCTCTTAAGCAAATGATAAATAACATCACCGTTAATGGCACAAAGTAATATAATGTGTCTTCTGGAATGATGTAGTAAGAAGGGCACAATATCACCTATGTGGTATTCTTACCAAAAAAATGCATAACTCGAATTTAATCAAGAGAAAACATGAAACAGACCACAATGAGGGACACTCTACAAAGTGTCAAAATCATGAAAGACAAGGAAAAGCTGAAGAACTGTTGCAAACTAAAAGACATGAAAACTAACTGCAAGCATGTAATACTGGATTGGATCCTGGATCAGAAAAGGAACATTCGTTGGACATTTGGCAGAATTTAGATAACATCTAAAAATTAGATAATAGCATTGTCGATATTAATTTCTTGATTTTGATCATTGTATTGTGATTATATAAAATGCTAACATTGGTGAATCTGGGTGAAGGGTACACAGGATTTTGTACCGTTGTTGAAACATATTTTTCAAATTAAAAGTTAAAGAATTTTTATGGGTAGATGGAACTATTCTCTTTGGAAAATGAGGAAATGTTCAGTTCAGACATAATATTATTTAAAAGTAGACTTTGGTTAAGTTAAAAATGTATACTATAAATCCTGAGGCGACCATTAAAATGACAGAGGCACAGCTAAAAAACCAACAAAGAAGATAAAATAAAATCATAAAAAAAATTCACTCCAAAGGCAGAAAAAGAAAAAAAGAAACTTTTCCTGTCCTGCTGTTTCTGTTTCCAAGTTCCAGAGGACAGACTGGCGATACCTCCCTGGAGGAAGCAGCCCCTCTGTGGGTCTCAACTGTTCACAGCAGAGTCCATACTGAAGTATGCCCGAGCTCCTGAGCCACCTAGACATATATCCCAGCAATTCCACTTTTAAGGTATAAACCCAACAGAATTGAAAGCAGGAATTCAAAGATAGTTGTGAATCAATGTTCAAAGCAGCATTGTCATAACAGCCAAAAGGTAGAAATAACCCAAATGTCCATTAACAGATAAACAAATAAGCAAAATGTGGTATACACATACAATCGAATATTATTCAGCTTTAAAAAGGTAGGAATTTCTTACATATGCCACAACATGAATGACACTTGAAAACATTCTAAGTGAAATGAGCCAGATGAAAAAAATATATATATTGTATGATTCCACTTAAATGAGGTACCTAGAATAGGCTAATTAGGAGACAGAAAGTAAAACAGAAATTACCAGGGACTGAGGGGAGAAGGGAATGGGAGGTTATTTTTATATAAAGTTTCTGTTTGAGATTGATGAAAAAGTTCTGGACATAGTGGTGACAGTCGTAATTGTATATATACTTAATGCCACAAAACCATATGCTTTAAAATGGGTAAAATGGTAACATTTAACATATATTTTACCATAATAAAGAGGAAAAAGGCATATATTAAAATCATAATTCTATATAGTGTCTAAGTAATTTGTCTTAAAATTTCCTCCCTGAACTCTCAGAGAACAGAAAATGTTCTTTCTAATCTAACCTTTGTATGAAAATAAATAACAAACTTAGTCTCACACAATCACTTAAAAATGTTTATCTTTATTTCAGAACAATCTATAAAATTTTATCTAGATGAAGGTCTTTTTAGCACTTCTCATAGGTTATGACAGTTTTACGTCTATGGACCCATAGTCAAAGCAGTAAAACTAAGTCTCCTTACCAAAACTGAGGTAACCAAGAAATGGGGTACAAGATGGGTGATGAAACCCTCTGTAATCACTCCCTATTTGCAAGATGATCTCTTTTGCATTCCCAAAATGTCAACTTTGATTCCTAATATACCAATTAAAAAAATCATTCCTTTTATACTATAAACGATAGTTTAAATCAGTTGACCCTTCTGCTGCAATAAGGTCCAGCAAAACCACACCACTTCCAACAAATCTACTATACCTATCTATACTCAAGCAGTGGTCTGGTTCTTGAAGAAGTGCTAGTCTGTTCTGAGTCTTCCCTCAGGATCCACACATCAGACATTCATCTCTATTCTCCAAAGAGCACACCATAGCTGCTGTGTTCCTCTCTTTCTCTTCCTCTTTTGATGCCTTTTCCTTATCTTTCAGCTTCTCTTTATTTAGTGTGAACTGGATCGGATTAGCTGCTGGTCTTGTCCTTAAATAATACATTCCAGTCTTCAAACCCTACACGGGAAGTAAATATAACTATTAGGAGAAACTGTGAGAACACCAGACATTCAAGACCAATGTTTAAAATACATTTCCATGAACCCGGTCAAATTGTTTTCCAAACCTGGAATTCTATCTCCTCTAGGAAGCCCTCTCAAAAATGTCGAAAGAAAGAGTCAGTTCTTTTTATTCCTAAAACAAGCTTATGTCTTTGGATCTATCAAATGTTTTTGTTCTCTAGTCTTTTTTAAAACTGAATTCCAAGTTTGCCTAAGGCAACATGTCTACTTTAGATTATAACTATTTAGAAGGCTAGACTGTATCTCTGTATAAGAACAGATGGACTACTTCAAGGATAAGAATCATCGTTCATTCACAGAGTAATCAGGGGAAGCGTTTCATT
The DNA here is from genome assembly GCA_004027375.1 of Macroglossus sobrinus. Taxonomy (NCBI): domain Eukaryota; kingdom Metazoa; phylum Chordata; class Mammalia; order Chiroptera; family Pteropodidae; genus Macroglossus; species Macroglossus sobrinus. Next base: position 44,648 of record PVKZ01003088.1, read on the forward strand.
AACTATATAAATGTCTAACACATGTACTGTATACTTGAAATTAATTTTTTAAAAAAGCATCTTTTATTCCGTTTCCCTAGTCCTGGCACACAGTATATGCTCAATAAATGTTGTTTTTTTGTTTTTTTGTTTTTTTTAAATTAAGAGATAAATTTGCAATTCTCTATAAACACGTAGCACATTGCCAGGGAATAAGACTATAATCCAGAATCATAAGACTTGGCAATGACTAGCTAAGTAACTGGCTTTTATACTGTAGATATATAAAGTAGGAGAAACAATGGATACTTGAAGATAGCTGAGGTGTGTAAAGTTTTATTGTAGAATGGCTGCAGTACACAAGATGGTCTAGGGAAGAGATAGATATCAGAAGCCAAGAGATCACCAAAGAAGTTAATAATAGTGTTAGAATAGGAAGATATTCAAGAAATAGTACAAAGGAACAACCAACACAACTTGGTAAGTAACTGTATAGAGAGTAAAGGGAGGATCATAGGTAACTCCAAGGATTCAAGCCTATAAATTAAAAAATCTTAAAGAAACAAAAAAAAATCCAAGTAAAAGCTTAATCTAGTACAAAATCATGGACTGGTTTTAACATATTGGATTTGAAGAGAAAGAAGAACTTCCAGTTGCAATATTTAATAGGTAGCTAGAATACAAAACTGTGTCAATTATAAAAATACCCCAAGGTGGCAGTAAGCCCTCCTTCATATCCTCTACCAACCTGCTTCCAGCCGTAGAAGTGCATACTAGTGAGTTTGCCATAGTTAGGCTCAGCAATATGGATGTTCAAAGACTGGCTTTGATCAATGAAAGCACCTCTCTCAACTGCCATCTTGAGAACGGTTTTCTGAGAGATTTCCCATACAGTCTTATAAAGTTGCTTCAGGTCATCAGGAATTTCTGGAATGCTCTAAAGAAGGAAACCCAAATGTTTATTGCACGCCAGTTGAAGAAAGCAGTATGATTAACAGAATAACGATACAAGGGTCTGGCCTTGGTTCTACTTCCTATTAGATCTGACCCTACCATTTGGTATAATTAATATGATCCTTATCAAGTTTCCTAAGACTGCTCACTTCTGGCTTAGAAAGTCCAACAAAATTCCATCTAACCAATAAAATATCAGGTAGTGATTTAAGATCCATCTTTAAACTGATGTATGGTCAAAACACTGATTGTTCTAGAGGTATTTTTAAAGGCAGGAAAAGTCAGAGCTAACAAGCAATAAATGACCCTTGAGCTTTGCAGAAAACAAATTATCAGGGCTATAACACTCAGGAACATGATCCAGGGAAGCACTGAGACTTAAAACCCTTTACATAAATTAGGACCCCACAAACTCCACTTGCAGTCAATAGAGAATGTTTACTTAGATCCAGGGTTAGCTTGCATCAAAACATCCAGACTGGCTAATGCTACAGTTTCTATCAAAAAGTACTGAAATATTACAGCAATCTTTATCTGCTGCCAAACAAATGTTTAGCCAGGGGCCTCTATTTATAATTAAATGTTTCTTGATTCTCAGTTGCAAATATTTTATTGTTAGACACTAACTGTAACTGTCTTTTGAACTATCAGTCCTTGATTGCCATCATAATTTTTAATTAAGTTTGACTCTAATTTCAGATTTTTTATCTGAGTTTGGTGCCCAAACTTTGATGCACTTTGGAATTACCTAAGGAGTCTTAAAAAAATACTGATGCCTGACTCCCATTTCCAGACATTCTCATTTAATTGGTTTGGGGTACAACCTGAGCTACAGGATTTTAAAAGCTCCCCAATTGATTCTAATGTGCAGAGAACTTGGAAACTACTGCTCTGTATCATTGCACAAACAAGAGTAAGGCCTAGCTATGTGATGATGAACGGAAATGAATAGATCTACATAAACCTATATGACAACGAATAGTCATTCTTTTTCTCCATTGCCTGGGATAAGTGAGAAAGTACCAATATCCAGTTAGCTCCCATTTTTTTTTTCCATTCTGTACCTGGATAGAGCCATTGCATGCAATAATCTGATTTTTCATCTCTTCATTCCACAAGCCTCGCTCAGTAAGATCTTTCAGTAAGTGAGGGTTTACAATCTGAATGGAAAAGCAGAAAAGATGTGAAGGAATAAATAAATAACAGTGACAGGGTTTAAACAGGATCACAGGTCTAGAGCTTAAAGTAAATAAAATCACTAAAGAATTATTTAACATTAAACTGCTTGGTAATTTCTATTTTTTATAAAACTGAGAGGCCCATTCCATCACATGAAAGCTATACTCCTTTAAAATCTTGATGATTTTTATTCAAGAAACAAAACATATGGTATTTGCAAAAGTGAAAAGAGCTAACATTGCCTAAGCTGAATAAACTTATGTGGATTTATTCTTTTTTCCCTAAGAAAGAATACAATACTTAAAATTAGAAATGTATTCACTCCAAACCTTACAGAAATTTATTTCAGAATATCAGCAAATTCACAAATAAAAATCTTTTAAATTAGTGGTTCTCAACCCTTAGCTGCAAATCAGAATTACCCAAGAACCTTAAAAAAAAAAAATTGGTCTCACCCATAAAAAATTTTAATTTGTAACCAAGGCTGAGAATGACTGTCTTAAATGATGCTTCTACATATATCTTAAGTATCACTAGCTTAAACATCTGAGGTTATAGTATACATCACTGTGTCCACAGAATGTTTATATATCATATGAACTTTAATATGAACGTTACTTTCCTACTCAATCCTCAATTGGTCATTCTTTTGGCATATTTAAAATGTCTATTATGTGCTTAAATAACATAAAAGAGTATTAGGGATGAAGATGACTCATTTTATCATGCCTCCACAGTAAGATAAAAAGGCATACAAAAAATAAGTTAGCAATTACTCTCAACAACAGGCTTTTGAAAGACTTCCCTGTAGGTCTGGTTGTGCTCTCACCTGAAATTCTCCTGACAAGACTCTGCGAGTGTAGATGTTGCTGGTATACGGTTCAATGGACTCATTATTTCCAAGAATCTGAGCAGTTGAAGCAGTAGGCATAGGGGCAATAAGTAAACTATTTCTTATACCATACCTAAAGAAAAGGAGATTATTAGGTGCTGCTCCTAAAGCTACAATATGCCAGGAAGGCAGCTACTTTAAGTCATTGTAGTAAATGCAGCTGCTGTGAGTAACATAATACAGGCATTAGACTCACATGCGGATTTTTTTAATTTAACCCCTATAGGGATGCAACTCCACAGTTTGGGTACCTTAGCTCACCCCTCTCCTAAATGCCTGACTCCTAAACAGAATAATTTCTGCTGCTGGCAATCCTTATGCCATGACTTTCGCAACTTGCACTGTGGCACTCAGGAATCATAGCACTTGATACATTATCTTAACCAGGGAAACACATGTTTATTAGAGAACCCCCACCTGTATCAGAGTATACTCATTAAACCTTCATTTAAGTGCCTATGTGATCACTGTGCTAGGCCCGTTCAGGAAACATAATGTGAAAGTGGTCAAAATCAGACATCTACCACAAGTCACCATTATCCCAAATAGGACAATGAATAGGGAAAATTGGGTTCAAAGTATATTCCTGACTTCCTCTATTACCTCTTCAATAATAAGTTCCTAAAAGAATGTCAACATCTTTTGAATCTAGTCAATGCCAAAGAGAGTGCTTAAGAAAGAATATACTATCTGAACACAGAAATCTTCCAATGCTCTCAGGTCTTTAAAAGCTCAGCATAAGAGATACCTAGGCCGGGCATACAACACTTAAGTGTCAAATATAAATATTTGCAAACATTTTTATGTACACTTTAACTATTTGTGTTACATGTCTTACTTAGTCTTAAGTTTCTCAAACCCAAAGAGCTTGTCTTTTCTACATTCGATGTCTCTAGATTCATATGGTACTTAGCACAGAGCCTAATATCCTAATGGATTCTGGGTTTTCACTGTCAATTTGGTTGTGAGGCATTGAGCAAGTCATAGTTATCTCCATGTCTTTACTTCCTCAGTAAAGTGGACAGTGGTTTCCTGTCCACAGACATGAAAATGTTTGGAAGTCTTTATACACACACACACACACACACACACACACACGTGTGTATATATGTCATATACATATGATACACTCAAATTATGAAATTATCTGTAATCATTAAAAAAACATTAGGTAGAACTGCATCTACTAAAAGAGAATGATCCCCAAAATAAGTCTCTAATAAAAGAGTCTCAGAATATATCAAGTGTGATCACATTTATAACAAAACTGTATATGTGCATCTGCAAACATACTGGAAAAGGTAGAAAAATACACACCATTAATAATGGTTATCTCTAAAAAAAGGAATAAGTTGTTTTTTTGTTTTGTGAGATAAGTGGTTGGCAGAAGAGGTATAAAAAAGGGTTTTTACTTATTTCTATATGTGAACTTTATTAACATGAATATGTATTCATGTATTAACTTTGAAATTTAATAAGTCAAATAGATATTTTTAAAGAGCATTTTAAAACTATTGCTTCTTTTTGCAAATATGGAAACTTTGTATTTATCCAGAGATGACAGACTCATGACAAAAAAATAAAAACAATTTATTATTCACTTAGCAAACATTCTCCCTGCCCTCAAATCTCTCGTTTATTAGCTTGAAAGACCTACAAAGACTCATTTTTTACATTTTTCTTTGATGCAATTTAATACATTATACCCTCCAAAAGCTCTTCCTAAATCCCTTATTCCTATGACAAATCAATTCAACAAAAGCCATTTATGTACCAAATGTAGTTAAGCAATAAATTCAAGTGAAACACATTTAAAAAGTAAGCACACATAATCTAGGTAGTTAAGCCTCTAAAAGAAGATCAACTAATAATATCTACTATGTATTGAAATACTTCCATTGCACCAAGCAATTTACAGATTATATGTATTATCTTATCTTCATAAACTTCAGAACTATTTAAACAATAGTTCTATAGATAGGTCATTTTAGCCCCATTTAAAGAAGAAAAATCAGTTTCAGAAGTTAAAATAACATAACTAAATTCTAAAGAGCCAGGTGAAAACCTGAACCCTCCTTACTTCAAAGCTACTTTACATGTCTTTACTTACTTTGCAATCTTCTCCTTGAGAAGTTTCCAGTCCCATAAGTCTGTGGGAGTAACATTCCACATATCATACTGTAGAATCTAAGGAATAAACAATCCAATGTATCACTCTATGACAATTTAAACTATAAAACTATAAAGAACTATAAAAAGCAAATGACTAACTGGTCATGCCCTCACATCCCACAGATGCTGCCTTTTAGTAGAGGGATCTCCAATTCCCAAGCCGCAGACTGGTACTGGTCAGTGGCCTGTTGGGACCTGGCCACACAGCAGGAGGTGAGTGGCAGGCCAGCAAGCGAAGATTTGCAGCTTCTCCCCAGTGCTAGCATCACTGCCTCAGCTCCACCTCAGATCATCAAACATTAGATTCTCATAGGAGCACCACTCCCTGGTGCCAAAAAGGCTGGGGAATGCTGTTCTAATATAACTGTGTAAGGAATACAAGGTCTAGAGATTTTCCTGGACTAATTTCCATGAAGTCATATTGAAAAGAAACAAGCTAAGAAAATTGATTAAGGTTTACTTCTTCCTCATGTCCCTGTTGGGCCTCCTCAGAGAACCTATACCATACCTACAAACCAGGAAATTCATGAAAGTGTGTTGCTGAAATGCACTTTTTCTACATTAAAAGCCTTACTCTTATTTGTTTTCAAATATTAGTTATTTACTTAACAAACACATATTTCCAAACAATACCACATTAGATTTCCTAAATACCAGCAGGAAGGTCAACTAAAATTAACAAGTCGTTTTATGTGGAAGACAATCATAAAACTAGTAATATATGCAGTGTGAAAGGCAGAATTCTAACAGCCTCCAGATTCCCATTCCTGGTACACAGGCCATGTATATATAATCTCCTGAGTGTGTACAGGACCTGGAAAAATGATGGATGCCTCACTAAATTATGGCAAAAGTGAAGGGTTTATGCAGATGTAATTAAGGTTGCAAATCAATCAATCTGAGTTAAACAATAGAGAGATTATCATGGATGTACCTAACTTACCAAAGGAAAACTGTCAAAAGAATGCCTGGACTGGGTCCTTCTTGAAGTGAAGGAGACTGAAAATGCAAGATGCCATGAGTTCTAGAGCTGCAAGAAACTGAATTCTGCCAACCAGGTGAGCTTGGAGCAAGACCTTGATGAACCTCAGATGAGACCACAGCCTCCATCAACACCTTGACTGTAGCCTTGTGCGAACCAAAAAAGATGACACAGCTAAGCTGAGCTAGACCCCTAACCCATGAAACCTAAGAAAATGAATGTTGATAATTTTTCTAATTTTTCAATTAGTTGATATATAATACTTTATTAGTTTTGATGTACAGCATAGTAATTATATATACACCTTACAAAGTGATCATCACAGTAAGTCCAGTACCCATCTGACACTATACATAGTTATTACAATATTCACTATATTTCTTCTGCTGTACTTTTCATCACCGAACTAATTCTGTAGCTGGTGATTTATACTTCTTAATCAATAATCTTTTTTCATCCAACCCCACAACTCACCTCCCGTCTGGCAACCATCAATGTGCTATTTGTATTTATTCATTTGTTTTGAGTATATAGTTTCATCAGAGATAGTGGGCTATAATTTTTTTCGTAGTCTTTGGTTTTGGTATCAGGGTAATGCTGGCCTCATAAATGAGTCTGGGACCCTTCCCTCCTCTTCAATTCTTTGGAATAGTTTGAGAAAAACAGGTACCAATTCTTCTTTTAAAATTTTGCATTTTAGTAAAATATACATAAAATTTAACATCTGAGCCATTTTTAAGTATACCATTCAATGGTATTAAGTACATTCACACTGTTGTGCAACCACCACACCATCCATCTCCAGAACTCTTTTCATCTTGCAAAACAGACACTCTATATCCATTAAACAATAACTCCCCATTTCCCCCACACAGCCTCTGGCAACCAGCATTTCACTTTCTGTCTCTATCAGTTTGACTATTCTAGGTACCTTGTATAAGTAGAATTATACACTATTTGGCTTCTTTCCCTGAGCTTAACATCCTCAAGGTTCATCCATGTTATAGCATGGATCAAAATCCTGTCCTTTTACCTTAAACTTATTTTTTAATTACAGTTGACACATAATACTTTATTAGTTTCAGGTGTACAACACTTGAAGACATTTATAACTTACAAAGTGATCACACCAATAAGTCTAGTACTCTTCCAACACAATACAAAGTTATTATAATATTATTGATTATATCCCCTATACTGTACTTTTACACCCCTGTGACTAGTTTTACAGCTGACAGTATGTACTTCTTAACCTTTTACCTTTTCACCTATCTACTAAGCCCCCTTCCACATGGCAACAATCAATATGTTCTCTGTATCTATTAGTTTGCTTTTTTCATTTGTTCATTTACTTTGCTTTTTAGATTCCACGTATAAGCAAAATCGCATGGCATTTCTCTGATTTATTTCACTTAGTGTAGTACCTTCCAAGCCCATCCATGCTGTAGCAAATGGTTAAGATTTCATTCTTATTCCATTGTATATATGCACATCTTCTTTTTCCAGTTATCTATCGATGGACACTGAGGTGGCTTCCATATCTTGACTGTTGTCAATAGTGCTGCAATAAACATAGGGATGCATATATCTTTTTGAAATAGTGTTTTGGATTTCTTCAGATAAACATCCAGAAGTCGAACTGCTGGGTCATATGGTAGTTGTAATTTTAGGTTTTTGAGAAACCTCCATACTATTCTCCATTGTGGCTGCACCAATTTACAATCCCACCAATAGTGCATAAAGGTTCCCTTTTCTCCACATCCTCGCCCAAACTGGTTGTTTGTTGATTTATTGATAGCCATTCTGACAGGTGTTAAAGTGACCTCATTGTGCTTTTGAATTGCATTTCCCTGATGATTAGTGATGTTGAGCATCTTTTCATATGTCTACTGGCCATCTGCATGTCCTCTTTGGGAAAATGCCTGTTCAGGTCCTCTGCCAATTTTTTAATAGGATTGTGTTTGTTTGTTTGTTTGTTTGGGTATTAAGTTCCTTATATATTTTGAAGATTAACTCCTATCAGATGTTATATCTTTTGCCATTGAGTAGGTTGTCTTTTCATTATGTTGTTTCCTTCCTTGTGCAAAAACTTTTTAGTTTAATGTAGTCCCATTTGTGTATTTGTTTCCCTTACTTGGGGAGACATATCTAAAAAAGATATTGCTAAGAGTAATGTTAGAGTGTACTGCCTGTTTTCTGATTTCAGACATTTAAGTCTTTAATCCATTCTGAGTTTATTTTGGTGTAAGAAAGTAGTCTAGTTTCATTTTTGAACATACCTATCTAGTTTTCCCAACATCATTTATCGAAGAGATAGTCTTTACCTCATTGTATATTCTTGTCTCCTTTGTCACAGATTAATTGACCACTCAGGCATGGATTTATTTCTGGGCTCTCTTTTCTGTTCCAATAATCTATATGTCTAATTTTGTGCCCATACCAATGCTGGTTTGATTACCACAGCCTTGTAGTAAAAGCATTTCTCAAATGCTTTTTCTGCATCTGTTGATATTTTTACCCTTCATTTTCTTTATGTGGTAGATCACATTAGTTGATTGTGGATACTGAATGAAACCTGTCATCCCAGAAATAAATCGTCCTTGTTCATGGCATATAATCTATTACTGTATTCTTAAATTGTTTGCTAATATTTTTCTTGAGGATTTCCTCATCTGTGTTCACCAGGGATATTGGTCTATAATTTTTTTTTTTGTAATGGGTCTAGTTTTAAAATCAGGGTACTGATAGTCTCATAAAATGAGCCTGGTATCCTACCCTCCTCTTGAAATTTTTGAAATAGTTTAGGAAGGAGACGTGTTGTCTTCTTTGAATGTTTAGTAAAATTCACCTGTGAAGCCATCTGGTTCAGGACTTTTTTGACTGTTGGGAGGTTTTGATTACTGATTCAGTTTCATTAATAGTTCTTGGTCTGGTCAGATTTTGTTTCTTCCTGATTCAGTGTTGGGAGATTGTATATTTCTAAGAAAGACTGTATGTTTCCAAGAAACTTATCCATTTCTTCCAGTTTGTCCAATTTGTTGCCATACTGTTCATAGTATTTTCTCACAATCCTTTTTGTATTTCTGTGCTATCAATTGTTATGTAACTTTCATTTCTGATTTTATTTATTTGGATAAAATCTTTTTTCTGGATGAGTCTGATTAAAGGTTTAGCAATTTTATTTATCTTTTTCAAAGAACCAGCTCTTGGTTTCATTGATCTTTTACAGTATTTTTAGACTCTATTTTGTTTACTTCCACACTTTATTTTCTTCCATCTGCTCACTTTGGGTTTTTTATTCTTCTCTCCTTACTTCTTTTAGGTTTAAGTTTACATTATTTATTTGAGATTTTTGTTTCTTGAGGTAGGCCTGTATTGCTATGAATTTCCCTCTTAGGTTTGCTTTGGCTGTGTCCCATAGATTTTGGGGAGTCACTGTGTTTTCATTTTTCTTTACCTCAGGGTACCTTTTGATTTCTCTTGCTCTCATTGCTAACCCATTCATTGTTCAGCAGCTTTTTTTTAACTTCCACGTTTTTGTTTTTCAATTTTCTTCTTATAACTGATTTCTTCTTTTATACCATTGTTTGAAGATGCTTAATATTTCAATGTTCTTAATTTTCCTGAGACTTGTTTTGTGGCCTAACATGTGGTTTACCCTGGAAAATGTTCCATGTGCACTTGAGAAAATAGTATATTATGCTTCTTTGGGGTAAAGTGTTCTAAAATTATCAATTAAATCCATTTGGTCTAATGTGTCAAAGAAGGCTGCTCTTTCCTTGCTGCTTTCCTGTCAAGATGTTCTATCCATTGATGTCAGTGGAGTGTTAATGTCCCCTACTGTTACTGTATTACTGTAAATCTCTCCATTTATGCCTGTCAATATTTGCTTTGTATATTTAGGTGCTTCTACATTGGTTGTGTAAATGTTTACAAGTTATATATCTTCTTGTTGGGTTGAGCCCTTTATCATTATAAAATGCACTTCTTTGTCTCCTGTTACAGCCTTTGTTTTAAAGTCTATTTTGTCTAATATAAGCATTGCTACCCTAGTTCTTTTATCATTTCCATTTGCATGAAATGTTCTTCCATTCCTATACTTTAGTCTGTGTGTGTCTTTTGATCTGAAGTGCATCAGTATAGGTGGCATATGGGTCTTGTTTTCTTATCCATTCAGCCACCCCATGTCTATTGATTGGAGTATTTAATCCACTTACATTTAAGGTAATTATTGATAGGTACATGGTTATTGCCATTTTACTAATCATATTTTCTCTTTTTTTACCCTTCTTTTTAAAGAAGTCCCTTAACATTCCTTTTAATCCTGAGTTTGGTTGTTATAGAAATTCTGTTCAGCTAGTCTTCAGGTAGATCTTGGTGATGGTTGTTCTAAAATTGTAATTTTGATGTGATCATGGAACAAGGTGAGCACAGTTTATCTATTCTTCCATTTTGACCCTGGGCACAGCCTGTCTTGAACATATGTTGCTTTAATTCAGTTTATCATTAGAAAACTAACAGTTAACAATCTCCTTAAGTCATTTTCGCAATGACTAGTTCTAAATAAGAGATTAAAACAGAGTTCCTTTTTACTCTAGAAGACGAAAGTACCATATTGGTCTCCTATGGCTGGTTTAACAAATTACCACAAATTTGGTAGCTTAAAATGACAAAATTAATTTTCTCATAGTTCTGGTGGCCAGAAGCCCAAAATCAACTTTTTGGGAGGGCCATGCTCCTTTCAGAGGCTCTAGAAGAGGTCATGTTCTTTGACTCTCTCAGCTTCTAGTGGCTGTCAGCATTCCTGGGTTGTGGCTGCATCACTCCAATTTCTGCCTCTATGGTCATGTTACCTCGTCTTCCTCTGTCTCTTATAAGAACAACCGTCATTGGATTTAGGGCCTATTTGGATAACTCAGGATAATCTCATCTCTAAATCCTTAATTACATCTGCAAAGACCCTTTTTACACCAAATAAGGTAACATTCACAGGTTCTAGGAATTAGAATGTAAGCTTATCTTTTTAAGGGCTACCATTCAGCCTATTATAGTAACTCACAGGCAAAAAGACATTTTATTCAACGTAACTGGCGTTTCCCCAGCCATGCACACAATGCACACACGCTCCACATATGTGCAGGCTGCTCAAGCTACAGCAGAGCCCATGGTGCCCAGCAGCTCCAAGCTGACCTGCCTGCCTCCTTGTGGCCAGCTGCAACCCCACAATGGCAAGGCTCATGCAAAAGCGGGTGGCGGGTTCAGGAGGGAGAAGACTGTGCAGAGGGGGTACCATGGGCAAAGCGGACAGTGAACAAAGAGGGGACTAGGCAGATACAGTATAAACACACAGACCTCGTCCAGTGACTCCCCCAGGGAGGGAGGCATGCACACAGAATATAAAAAAAATTTTTTTCACCCATATACTTACTCCTTTGCTGACTGGAGAGCCCTCGTAGGTTTCATATGGGCCACACTCCTTGGCCAGATCACAGCTGGCTTCCAAGGCTCCATAATAAATGGTTTCAAAGATTTGCTTATTCAATAATTGGGCCTCTGCACTCTCAAAAGGATACCTCATCAGAATAAAAGCATCTGCAAGACCTTGTACCCCAATTCCAATGGGGCGATGGCGTTTATTTGATACGTATGCCTTTGTGCCAATAGATTTAAAGAAAGAGACATTACTGAACAGAAAAAGCTAACATTCTGTACCAAATAACATATACTCTTCTTATCTCAGTTTTCTCACACCATTCCAATGATGACCATTTAAATGATGACTGGCAGGCAAACGGTGATAAACTTTCTCCACCTTAGATTTCAATAATTACCAATAAGCAGATATTTATTCATACCTCCGGGATAGGGTAGTAGTTAATATCAATAATTTTATTTAAGTTTCGAACAACGACTTTGGTGACTTCAGCCAACTTCTTAAAGTCGTATGTATGCTCTGGTGTGACATACATATTCAGGGCCAGGGACGCCAAGTTACAGACTGCAACCTGGAATGTAGAGAAAAAGGTCAAGAATCACACAATTTTTATTTCTTCCCTGTGTCTGTGACACTACCATATAGGCTTCTAATATCCTGATATTAAAATTTTTCATTTTTATCTTTGACTTCTCCCTCTTCATCATTCACCAGTTCATTTCTGAATCCCAGTACTTATTCACATATGTGAGTTTTAACATGTTCCAGTGAAACAGGTAAGATGAAGAGAACCCTGTGTTCCATAGTACGCAGCTCTATTACCAAACTTATACTACACTGTGATTGTTTATATAGATCTGTCTTAGTAATGTGCGCTGTCCAATACAATAACCACTAACCACATATAGCTATTTAAAATTCAATTTCCCAGCTGCATTAATCACATTTCAAATGCTCAAGAACCACCAGATACAGAACATTTCCATCACTGCAGAAAGCTCTTCCTAATTACACATGCCAGTCTCACCCCCATTGAGATTCTGACTAGCCTTTAATAACAAAGAATCCAAGTTTGTGATTTTTGAAAAAGCTCTTCAGGTGATTTTTCCTCCATCTATGCTTTCTATTTACTAGGTGGTGACCTTTCTCAGAAAGGAATCATATCTTATTTATCTCTGTATTGTTAGTACTAGCAATGCATCTGGCATGTACTAAATGCTCAATAATAATGAACACACCTTCTTTTTCCATTTTGATTATGACTATCCCAATTCAAACCCTCAACTACTCTCACCTCACGCCCTTCATACCTACTCAATTCATACTTGTTGCCAAAGAACCTATTTTTAAAACATAGCTCGGATCACATAAGTCTGATAAATGCCAGAGAGAAAAATAAGGCAGGAAAAGAAGACAGAATGTCCTGGGAATAAGGATGAAAAAAGTGCCATTTTTAAAAAGAGCTGTCAAAGAAGATCTCACTGAGAACATGATGTATGAACAAATAACTGAAGAGGTCAGAAAGCAAGCCATTTGGCTACCTGGGGGGAAGAGCATTAGCAGCAAAAATCATGAGGCAGGAGCATGCATGCTAAGTTTGAGAAACAGCACAGAAATTAGTAGAGCTAGAGCACAGTGAGCAAGAGGGAAATAACAGCAGGTGTAGTGGGGAGACCCAGTTGTATTGTATAGGACCTTATAGGGCACTATAAAATTACTGGATGGAAATGAAGTACTGACACATGCTACAACATGCATATATAAGCTTTAAAATGAGGTAAGTGAAAGAAGCCTGACACAAAAGGCCTAATATTATGAGATTCCATCTAAATAGAATGCCCACAATAGGCAAATCCAAAGGCAGAAGAGGAAATAAGACAAAATAAATTAGTGGTTACCAGAAAAGGAGAACAGGGTGTGACTGCTAAGAAGTACAAGGTTTCTTTCCAGGGTGATGAAAATGTCCCAGAATTAGATACCAGTGATAGTTGCACAACATTGTGGGCATACTAAAAAATAATCAATTACATACTTTACAAGGGTGGAGTTTATGGCATGTGAATTATATCTCAATTTAATAAAGGACGGACTCTGGATGGGTTAGAAAGTCAAAGACGAGAGCTGTGCAAGGTAATGATCTGATCTGATTTTTGTTTTTAAAAGGGTCACTCTAGTCTCTGTAAAAAAAAAAAAAAAAAATTATCTTGTATAATGATTAGAGTATATGTCAATTTTTTCCAACTAAATTATAAGTTTCCAGAGGACAAGGACTGAGCCATATTCATTTATATTTCCAGAGCACTTACTACATTTGTCTTACATATAGGTGGTGCTCAATAAATTTTGTTAAACTGCAACCTTAGCAGTATACTCAACTCACTATTTTAATCCTGATTTTTCATTTGTCATATTTTTCCGGCTCTAGAATTTGTGATCTGCTCCTTCTTCATTTCCATAGTTTGCATCCAATATCCAAGCAGCCTGTGATCCAACTACTACAACAATCTCCTTAAGCTGACCTCCAACCTCTTCTTACACCAAGCCACTCTATAACCATAAGCAAGAACTAGCCTTCTCATCCTAGCATTTTGATGTATCCCCTTTCAGAAACCTACAAGGGTTCCCTACTTCTGTGACATGCCAGCTTTCACCTACTAACTCCTTTTGCCTGGCCAAAGCCATCTCTCCATATACCAAATTTAATGTATTTGTTCCATCAAAATAAACTTACTGGACACTCAATGTACAGAACCTAACCCTATCCCTGATCTGTCATACAGGCTGTTCTTCCCAAATGGAAGTTTTTCCAGAAACTTATTTAAAAAAAAAATCTAAGTATCATTTCTAGCCTTGCCTCTTCTGTGAATCATTAAAAATTTGAAATTATAATTTTCTCAACATTCATTGAAAGGACTCTATGTGTTTACATACTTTAAACTGAATGAGCATCCTAAAACATTTTGGTTTGTCCCAAACTACCAAACTGTACATTGCTATTTTTCTCAAGTAAAGATTATAACAATGTGTAAGAAAAACTTAACAGTCTTCTACATGGCTTTGACTAAAAGATATTCAAAGACATAGATCACATCTCTTTCCCATTTTGTAATTCTATTTTAGTGCCCTTCTGTTTATCGACAAGCTATGAAAACTCCCTTCACTCATCTCAAGTGAAATAAAGTGAGGGATTCACAAACAATAACTTCCAAAGATTCTTCTCTCAGTACTAGACTCAGGCAGAAGTTTTTCTACCTACCTCATCTTTGCTGGTATACTCTACTATTTCTGTACACAGGTTGCTGCATTTGATTGTTCCCAGGTTCTGCTGGTTGCTCTTCCGATTACAGGAATCTTTGTAGAGCATGTATGGGGTACCTGTCTCGGTCTGAGACTCAATGATGGCGTACCAAAGCTGCTGAGCTTTTACAACTTTGCGGACACGACCCTGTTTCTCATAACTAAAAGGTAAAGATAATATTATTTTAATATTTCATAAGAAAATCTTTATTGCAGATAACTTGAAGACAGATATTAAAATATATTATAAAAACTTAAACTTTTTACTAAGTTTTGCAAAGGAAAAAAAAACAAGGAATATGATATTCATTTTACCCTCATTAAAACCAGAGGAAAATCATGCAGCGTTAAATCCTTTCAAATACACCTTATCCCACTAAATCAATACTTTCCATAATTAAAAGAAACAAAAACCTAAAGTTGTCAAATTATGCTATTGTGCTAAAGGAGTACTATTGTTCTATTATTTAATGAACTATTCACATGTGTCCAAGTTGCTTGATTCCTGTGTGCAAAATAAAGCATAACTGATTTTATCAAATGTATTGTATGACAAAGCAAAAAACAAAACAAAACAAAACACTGCTAACTATTTGCCTTTATTTTTAAAAGCATCAATTGAAAAACTCAAGCAAATATTTACATGTCCCAAAGTTTTAAGAAAGAAGACAGAAACCAAAATTTTAATAAAGAGTAAAAAAAGAAGCTAACCAAAATAAAATTATTAATCATATTCTCTTCTAGATGCTCCCAAAGATTCCTAGAAACTGGCTAATGACCATTTTAAAATGTGGACATCCAAATAAGAGAAAAATATGTAGAATATTATTACTTTCATATTTCCCCATACCTTTCATATAGCTTCTCAAATTCTTCTCCCCAAACCTCATCCAAACCAGGACACTCATTCGGACACATCAAAGACCATTCCTACAAAGGAAAGAACAGTACCACCCATAAGAAACTTAAAACAATCAACCATAGTCCATTAGGAACACTATAAGGGAGAGGGTATCTTACATGGACCATCTTGAAAATCTGTTGTAGAAATAATCAATTTAAGCTCAGACCCAAACATCTAGTTCTGCCTGTTTGTATACAACCTTTCAATCATTTAGGTCAGACAGCATCTACTTTAGAGGATAAAAATCCAAGAAGGCAGGAATGACATCTCGTAACATGTTCAAAATGTCTTCCATAGCAAAACATATAAGTGGACTCTTCCTAAGCATTGTTTATGACAAGTTAAGAGAAGGCTTATATGAATTGAGTTGTTATTACTAACAGGTAACTTTCTCTCACCTGGTTAGTCTCTACTCGTTTCATGAAGAGATCAGGAATCCAAAGGGCAAAGAAAAGGTCCCTGGCACGCTGTTCTTCTTTTCCTGTGTTCTTCTTTAAATCAAGAAACTCAAAGATATCTAAATGCCAAGGCTCCAGGTAAATAGCAAATGCCCCAGGTCGCTAATGGTAAATAAATCATCATTCTTTTCACGATCAGAATGAAACAAAGAAACTTCACATTTTCCAAAATACTTTTACAATATCTCCTTAGATTATCAGTAAAATTAATTAATTAAATGAGATAATACAAATAAAAGTACTATAAAAATATAAAGTAGTTAATATTTTTCTTAAAATTCTAGGAGTAAAAAAGAACATTTAACATAAAGAAAATGTGGAAAAAGAAAGATTAACTAACTTGTTCAAAGTGATAAGTAAACTAGATATGGAGCTTCCTCTTCAGTTGTCGTCTAGCTCACTTTACAATGTGACATGTATGTAAAGCCCAAAGAAAATCACTTCAACTTAGACAACAGGTTGTGCTCTTTATTAAAGGTCAAAAAGGTGATCTGTCTTATTAAAGTCCCATAGAATTCCTTTTTGTAAGTACACCAGAGAAAAGTTTATAAACTAAGAAGTGATTAGTGTGCCTACATATCCACAAGAGGCAGGCTCAAGTTAAAAACTATTCTGCTGGTAATACTAAATAAATGAACTCAATCCTCTCAACTTTACGTTTTCCTCTTAAAATAGGCAAAGTTTTGACATAGAAGACATATTACAACTCCTTTGCAAGGTTAGGTATTAATATGAGTCACAACTTCAAAAATTCTTTGCAAATAAACTGTCATGTAAAAAAGCTACTAATGAGATCGCTACCTAGAGTAATCATGCATAGGTGGGAATAAAGGGGGTGATTAACATGAAAGTGCAAGAGGAAACACTCTGGGGTAATGAAAATGTTCTATATTTTGAATGGTATGGTGATTACAGTGTATATATCTGTCAAAACCCATCAAACTGTACTTCAAGTGTGTGTACTTTAAAGTAAGTAAATTATATTAAGTAAATTGATTTTAAACATGAAAAAAATAGGCAAAGTTGTTAGAAACATACACAATAAACCATCTTATTATAAGCATACATGGCTAAAAACTTTTAGTTCTGATTTCCAATACTTTAACAGCATACCTTGTTTCCACCTTGATCCACATATCGTGCTGTATTGTTATATACTCTCAGCATTGGCACAAGGCCATTGGAATTGCCATTAGTCTGAAAGAGAGACTGAGAATAAATAATGATATCTGAAGTAGAAAGGAGACTCAACAAGAAAAAAGAACATAGGGCTCAAAAGTGAACAAATTACTCTCTCCCAATCCATAAAGTTTAATCTGCTCTCCAGTTCTAGCTCTGTTTTGAAAACATAATGAACATTAAATAAACAAAACCTTGAATAAATTACAATTATGTACAGTTACTTCATGACATCTCTAATTTACAATGAGATATAACAATTACAAGTCAAAAGAATCCAAAATCAGGACACCATGATACCTTCTAAAGGTCATTATATAAATATATACTTTGGGTAAAGTAAAAACACCACTAAAATGTCTTTTTCCCACAACAATTCAAGGCAACTTACAATTAGAATTATACCCAATGGGTAAATCGATATAAATAAGGTAAAGGGAGATTCTCAGCAATAAATGAATTCTAGAATGAAGATAAGAAAATATAGACTCCTAAGACTAGAAGAAACATCATCGTATTTCAAAATAATCCTTCTAACTAAAGGCAAGCCTCAAACAGTTTAGAAACATAAGTGAGCAATGCTTCACCCTACTACTATATGAAAGTGCTATATATATCACAGAATCTCCAGAACCCCATGTAATGGAACAGTTTCCTTCTGCACTCTCTAGCTTTATTCTAAAAGGTTAGATATTTTCTTCGCATTACAGATGAAGAAACAAATTCAGAGATGTAAAATAACTTGCACTAAGCACTATTAGTAAGTAATGTAGATAGAATTTAAACCCAGGTTTTACCTAAAAATCCTTATTTTGACTCCCAATTCAAGCAAGGCTTGAATTTACATCAAAGTGTCAATGTTTAAAGCTTAAATCTTAGCTCTATCACATATTAAGTGACTGATCTCTGGAAGTAATTTTACTTTCTAAGCCTGTTTCCTCGCTTAGAAAATTAAGACAATACTGTCTATACTCATCAAGTTACTATAAGGCGTAAAGTACCCACTATGTACCTCTAAAAATATCTATTTCATAAAGTTGTAGTAAGGATTAAATTAGTAACTCATGTAAAACTTTTATAACAGATTTAGCATATAGTAAGCAATCAATAAATAAGAGTTGCTATTATTGTAAAATAAATCAGAATTCCAAAATCTGAGCTTTTAGGATCCTACAGATCTAATCTAAACCTCTAAGATATATGAAAATGAAGCCAGAAACAGTGTCCAAGTCACACAGCCAGCTAGTAATTAACAGAGAACCAGGTCTTCCAAGCCCCACCATTCACTCTCTCAACTATAAGCTTGGTTGCTTATGGACTTGAATCCCTCTAGCCTACACATTTGCAGCCATACGAAAGAATCTTACCCCAGCAATGTAGCTGCCAGTAGCTCGAATACAACTCACAGCAACACCAATTCCCCCAGCAGACTTGGAAATCAATGCACACTGCTTTAGTGTGTCATAAATGCCTTCAATGCTATCATCTTTCATGCTTAGAAGGAAACAGCTGAGGAGAAATATCACAAATCAGCAAAGAAATGAAGCAAAGCGGAATCTCAAAAATAACTATACAATCCAAGACAGTAAGTTAGACAAATAAAAGATCTGTAGTTTACAAAATTCCTAGGTGTTTTAGCAAAAAAAAAAAAAAAAAATATATATATATATATATATATATATATATATATATATATATATATATATATACACACACACATACTTTTACTGGCTAGGATACAATAAGATATATTAACATATCATAATTTTAAAATCACTTTGCTGCCTACCCTAAATACTAAGCCTAGATGGAAGTCTTAGAGATAAGTCTAAAGTATTAGCTTACACATTCACCAGGCTGCAAATGGGCCATTATCACATTTTCTCACATAAATTCCTAAGCATATGTAACAGTCTTTCAACCTATTAGTAAGCCAAAAAAAATTAAACACTTATGAAAAAGAAACATCTATCCAATGGTCAACCAATTCTTTCATATGCCCACTAAATTTATCTCCCTTAGTCTTTCTGAAGACAACTCCTCTACCTGTGCTCTGGATCTCTTCCTGTCCCCTATCTCAAGAATCTTACTATCTTAAATATTCAAGAAATCAAATGGATTCTATCCATTGACTTTTTCTATTGAATACTAAGACATCCAGAATGATATAGAAAATAATATAACACATATTTTGTACTTATCACCTACCTCAAGAAATTAAGACACTATAAATATAGCCTAATTACAACCTCATACCATTTCCACATATTTCTACCTTCCTTTAGCATTTATGTGTTCTACGTTTTTAAATTTTCTGGTTGCATACTTATTTATCCTTGGCAACTTGCATTTAACTCAATATTGTGTTAAAGATGCACTTCTATTTGTTTATTTTCAATGCTATAAGGTATTCCACGGTATAAATATGCCAACATATTTGTCCATTTGCCTGCTGATGGGACATTTGGATTCTTCACAATTTGTTTGCTATTCTAAAAAATGCTACTATAAAAATTCTTGAACTAATCTCCTTGTGATTATGTCTAAGAATTTCTGTAGGATATAAACCTAGGAGAGAATTGCTAGGTCAAATGTTAAGCATACGTTCCACTTTACTAAAGATTCTCCTAAGTGAATGGATAAGTACACTCTATCTAGCAATGTATGAGATTTCCCTGTGTTCCACATTCTTACAAATACTTGGTAATATCAGCCTTTCATTTTTATCAAACTGATAGGTATATCTCATTATGTTAACTTTCATTTTTCGTATTACCAGAAAAGTTTATCATCATCTCATATATTTATTGGCTAATCAAATTTCTTATAAGAATGATTTTTTTATATCCCTTGCCCATGTTTCTATGTTGTTTTCTATCTTTTTCTTATAATTCCTTGATAGTTAACATACATTGCAAATAACTTCTCCTACTCTGAAACTTGTTTTTGGGTCACAGAAGTTTTCAATTTTAATGTAGTCAATTTTTCCTTTATGCTGTTTTATTATATCTATTTTAGGAAATCCTTCACTACTGTCATATATATTCTCCTAACAAGGTTGAAGTATTGAGTCATGATATCTATAACTCACTTTCAAATGACTCAGCCAAAAAAAAAACTTTAAAAATAAAATATATATATATTTAAAAATAAAATATATACATATATATATATGGCAAAATACTAGTATTACTTTGATCTAGACAGAGATGGGTGTATGGGTGATAGTCTTTTTCCCTCTCTTTCCTGAATGTTTGAAATTCATAGTAAAAAAACTGAAAAGGAAAGTAGATATTTTCTATATGCTCTTCTAAAAGATTTTACTTTCACATTTAGATTTTTTCTAAATTTATTTCTGTATAGGCATGAAGGGAAATCTAATTATATTTTTCCCCAAAGGATAACCAATTTCCCTAGCATGGTTTCACTAATGAAAGGCAATGACACCTCAGCTATTCCTCAAGATCCCATATATGCCTGAATCTGTTTCTCGGCTTTCTGCTATGCTCCAGTGATTTGCCTATCCCACAGTAAATAGCACACTGTCTTGATTACCATAGCATTGTAAGTCTTGAAATCTGGTAGGGCTTTTTCTCCATAACTGTCTTGCTATTTAGCTTCCTAAAGCTGCCCTAACTAATTACCACTAAATTTGTGGCTTAAAATAGATATGTATTCTTTCACAGTTCTGGAGGCCAATAGTTCAACATCAGTTTCACTGAGCCAAAATCAAGAATACTCCCTGAAGAGGCTCTAGGAGAGAGCTTGCCTTTCCAGCTCTGGTGGCTCTTCTTCTTGTAGGCACAGCACTCCAATTTCTGCCTCCATCTTCACATTACTTTTGTTTCTTCTGTATGTATCATATCTCTTTCAGCCTCTCTTATAAGGATACTTTTGACTGGATTTAGGGTTCACCTGGATAATTCAAGATAATCTTCCTATGTCAAGATCTTTCCTAATTATACCTGTAAAGAACATTTTTCTTATAAGGTAACATTTACAGGTTCCAGGGATTAGGATCTGTTATCTTTGAGCAGCCTACTAGATTATTCTTCATCTTTTGCTCTTCCATATAAATTTTAGAATTAGTATGCTGAAATTTTGACTGAAATTACACTGAATTTGTAGATTAACTTGGAAAAAACTGACATCTTTACAATATTAAATCCATGTTTTAACATAAAATCAGTCTCCATTTATTTTTTAATATCCTTCAACTATGTTTTAGAATTTTCTTCTTAAAAGCCTTACATATCTTTTATTAGATTTGTTCTTGGGTACTTTCCAGTATCATAAGTGAAGTATTTTAAAATTTTATCTTCCAACATCTAAAGTACAGAAATTCAACTGATTAATTTATATTAAGCTAATATATAGAAATATTTTGCTGCAATCTTTTTAATTCTAATAATTTGTAGGTGCTCTTAATTCCCTACGTAAAAACTTTATCATCTGTGAATCATTATAGTTTTGTTCTCTCATTTCCAATTTTTCCTTCTTATCTTATAATGCTGGCTTGGGCCTCTACTATAATGTTGAAAACAGGTGACAGATCTAAGTTTTTAGTGGCTATCATTTACCAAATTAAGGAAGTTGTTTTCTATATTGATATTTCTAATTTTTTAATTACAAAAGAACATTAAATGGTATGTTAGTGCAACGGATTATATTAATATACTTTTTTGATATTAGCATATCCTTAAATTCCTAGGATAAACCAATTTGCTAAAAGTGGTTTTTTATTTTTGTTTTTTACGCATTACCAGATTCTGTTCCAGTGTTCCCTTTCTCAGAAATGGTATCACCATTCTTCGTATTATTTTATCCATAAACTCAGGAATCATCCTTGGCTCATATTCAAAACATCACTAAATTCTGTCAATTTTACCTCCTAAATGTCTCCTGAATCTGTCCATTTCTCTCCAAAACTACCATAATCTCTTGTAGAGACTGTAAGAGTCTCCTGTTGATATTTACTATTTTCAAAACAACTTGATTAAAAAAAACTTGAGATATAATTCACATACCTAAAATTCCATTTAAAGTGTACAACTAATTGCTTTTAATATATTCACAGAATTGTGCAACCATCATCACAATCAAGTTTAAAATTTCATTACCAGAATTTGCCTCTCTCCAATTCATTTACCACACTAAAGTGAGAGATCTTTCCAGAATGCAAATCTCATGTAACCAGAGCAGGAGTGATTAAATGTTCATTAAATTAATTCTTCTGTGATGAATTGCCTAGTTTCTCTCAGCCAAAGTTTATTTGCCTAGTCAAACCATTTCAGAACTTTAAAAGCAACTATAGATGGCACATACCTAGAAAGTTGTGGGCGGTTAGTACCAGCATTGAAAAGAGTGGGAGAGGCATGGGTAAACCACCTCTCAGAAAGAAGGTTGTATGTTTCAATAGCAGAGTCAATATCTTCTTCGTGAATCCCCACAGATACCCTCATCAACATATGTTGTGGTCTTTCAGCCACTAAAAAAAACAAGAAAAAAAGGAGTTTTTATGTGATGGGAAATGTCAGAAAAACTAGGCTGAGACATGTACTTCAGTCAAAATAGGAACACCCAAAGACAGTTTAAGCAAAACAATTATTCATTCATAAATTAAACCTAAAGTTAAATGTTATTTATAGTTTGAATAGAAATATTATGGTCAATAGCTCAAAGCTCTATATTTAATATAATGAACAGAAAATAAAACACATGAACATGTTCATTTCTCACCTTTTCCATTGATCTTCAACAAATAGGACCGCTCTAGAGTCTAAAAAAGCAAAGCAGTACAAGACACAGTGGATGTATCATTCAAAATAAGGCAATCTATTTAAATCTTCTCAATTTTCATATAATTTTAAATGAAAATAATATATTTACTCTTACTAACTTCAGTTTGGAACATTAATTGGCTGTCTGTTCTGGAAAAGACTGCATGAAAATTTCTGGTAAAAGCCAGCTCTATATTAATGCATATAATATTAAGAGCAAAAGCTGTGTCATTCATCATGATCATTATAATGGTTAACACTTATAAAGTACTTATAACAGGCTAGGCACTGACCAAAGCAACGTAAACACTCTCACTTATCTGCAACAGAAATTGATACTGAAATTTTATTATCCCCATTCTAAAGATGAAGAAACTGAAACACAGAGAGATTAAGTAACCTGCTAATAAGAAATGGAGCACAGATTTGAACCCAGGTGGTGTGATACCAAAACTGAAGTTTTCAATCACTGTTTATCAACATAAAAGTACCAAGAAAGGCATTTGGCACACAGTAGGGATTCAATAATCGTTGCATGAAGAGTAGAATAATAGGGAATCATTATAGCAAATTATCTGCATAACTCTTCAGGTAATCCAGAAGTACTATTTGAAAATTTTTAGAACTGCAAATGGATAAGCTATCTTTCCTTAACTCAAATTACCACCATTACCTTAATCCACTAATCCCCCAGGTCCATCCCAACTCCCAACTCCAAAGGACTTACTGCCTTTATAACTGTATCACTAAAACATAAACAAAAACCTGTATTTCCTGATGTAAGGAGAAATTCTCACTTTATTTACCTTAAAGCCAAAGTAATTATAAGAGAAATCTCGGTCATAGATGATGGCAGAATTCAGGCGCTGGTGGAGATGAAAAAAAGAACCCATAATTGAGATAATTACACTTATTTTCACAAAATCTGACATATTTCACCCCTGACTGCAGAATTAAAATTGACATAGGATACAAAAGAGATAACACTAAGTATTATTGTTGTAGAATAGAAAACCATATCTAACATTAAGAAAAAAATTCAGTATCCTAATTAGGTTTAAAAAATTGTACATTATAAGAGTAGAAAACACATAAATCTAAGTTGTGCATAAGTAAAAATATAAATGTGACTTTCCAAACTTTCTCCATTATACTTATAGTACATTTCTAATTAAAAAGGGAAACATAAGCATATTGTCATCCTTAAACATGTTCTTAAATTAGCTGTCAATCTAAAAGTATTGGTATCACATACTTACTCATACTTTTATTATAAAAATTAGATGATTTTAAACTACACATAACCATATATATGATAAACAATGACAGAAAGTAGGATTACATTAATTCTAAGGCTCTTTAAAATCCATGGTCCTTTAACAGGTTTTATACAAACTACTGTTGTGACAATAAGATTTTTATAGAGAAAATGGCCATTATTATAGTTTTTGTATGCTATAAAACTATTTAGAGGAAACAAAAAGCATTTAGGTACAAAGATTCATTCCGGATACAGAAAAATGGAGCAAGTTTTCAAAATACTATCAGTGTTGATGTATAATGATCCTTGTCCCAGGACTGGAATAATTATATGAAGCGCTTTCCTTTCTCTTCAATTTTTAAGGTATCTTTGCACCAAAGACAGGTAGGGCCTTGCATGATTAATAGAGAACTGAAATACTTGATTATCTTTATTTTTTTTTTGATATGGGTTTTTGCTGTAGTTATTTCATTTTTGTACGTATTATACATATACAAATTATACAGATGAACAACACATACAAACAACTCGGTTTTCTTTCTCTCAGTCTTTTTAACACCAGATACATATTTAGAAAGACAATCAACTAATCATTCTATTACCTAAAGCTAAAACTGGCTTCTATCTGTGCAGATCCATGATAAATAAATTTTGTGTGCAAAAGCGCTGATTGGACCTACACATCTTTTCTTTTCCGTACTCTGGGATCTAGTTAAGAAAGGAGTTGGAACACAAGTAGATAATTTTTAAGTTGCTGAGCAAAATCTTTCAAAATTTTACCTGGGCAACCTTTTTAGGAGTCAGTTTGGCAAGAACTACTAAATTTTGAATGCACATACTCTTTGGCTCAGCAATTCCACTTACGGGATTGATCTTACCAATATACTCATCTATGAGTAAAACACCACCATACAAGAATATTTACAGCAATGAAAAATGAAAAACAAATATTCATCACTGGAGAAATTCTTCCATATATGTACAATAACAAAAAAACCTATAAAATGGAATGCTATACCGTTGTTAGAAATAGGGTAAATTCATAAATGCTGATATAGAATTATCTCTAAGATAAATTCTCAGTAAAAACAGTATGCACAGTACACTATCACTAAAAGGAAAAATATATATGTACAAAGACACACACACACGTGCACACAGGTGTATTATAGAATACTGCTGGAAAAATACATTTTAAAATTTTAATATGTTGTTTCTAGAGAAAGTAGGATATAGGGAACAACAGAGAATTACTTTTTACCGGTATCTTTTGTAGTGTTTAAGTTTTTAAAAATGTGTTTTTAAAAAAAAGAATCTATTTAAAAAAATTTTCACTGGAAAAGCATTATACATACATCTTTATTCGCCAAAACAATATCCAATGTTGACTTGGCCACCATGGGAGAGTGTTTGCTATTATGTGGATTTATATAGTTGTAGAGGTCTTCCATCACATCTAAAAAAAAAGTACAACAAAAAATAAAAATGTCAAAATCACTTAAGAGCTAATTCACTTTTCAGTTAATAGTTTAAAATAGTGGTTAGTGGTTCTAAAACATTTTTTCATCCCAATTCACCTCAGTGCCTGGCACAGAAAGTGCTCAATAAAAATACACATGTTGACGAAAGATATAATGCCATGCTTATAAAACAAGTTTCCAGAGTAAGAGTATAGAAAGCCTCTTGTAATTTGAAAAATATTCCCAGGTAACTAATAGCCAACCCCATTGACCATTACTAGTTGAAAATAAAGAAAAGCAAAAATTATAATCTCTTCTCAATTTTTTTACCCTAACATAAATTTTCACTTAAAATTCAGAATCTATCATCTCAAGCTTTTCACGTCTATAATGCACATTTAATAAACCCTCTCATTTGCTCTTCTTAAAGATATCCCTTTGCATTTATGAACAATAATTACACACACACACACACACACACACACACACACACACACACAATGCTGGTGTTTTGATTGGTACTGACTTGAATATATAGATCGATTTTGGGAGAACTAATATCTTTATCCCAATTTGTACTTGTCCTTCTACTTTAGGACAAGTAAAGGAAAGCAAATGAATCAAACTTCAATCATTCCAATTAGAGATGAAAGTATAAATTAAGGTTGGAGCTGATACATCAAATAATTTAATGACTACTCTTTCTTTAGTACTTCACAAATTACAACTTTCATAATTTTCTCTGACATTTTACAATCACCTTGTGAGATGGACATGATTACTATCACCATTTTACATGAGGAACCTGAGGTCAGGTTACTCGGACTTGCTCAAGGTTATTGTCTAGGTCTTCTGGCTTCCCATCCCACTCAACCTCACTGAATTTCACTGTTTTCAAGACCATGTTGTAAGATGTTCCCCTTTTAAAAATATACAATGTACAAGTTATTATAATAAATCTACTAAAAAGAGAGGTAAAATATATGAGGCCCCACATAAAAAATCTGGAATCAAGAGCCAAAGATTTCTCTCTCCATTTACCATCTGACTTCTTATAAACCAAACAAATTAACTTTCTTTTGCCTACACTCCCTGGGCTGTAAAATGGCAGTGATGGAATGAAGTGTTTGCTAATGGTGACAAAAGAGTAAAAATAATATTTTGTTTAACCCAGAACTTGCCAATAAATATTATTCATTTTTCTAACCACAATACCACCAACTACTTAAAAGAGACGGAACAAAAAAATAAAGAAAAAGATCCACTAACCTATTCAGCAAATCAGCAGCATGAAGAAACAATTTCTAGTCCCCCCTCTTCCACTAACTTGCACATTTTGCCTTTTTAAACAAGATATAATTTTTATTTTGACATTCAAGGTTTCATTCTAGTACCCTTATACATTTCCAATACTAAATTCTAATTTTTTTTCTCTAGACTCACCACTGAACACTTTTTTTGTTTCTTTGTGCAAGTTAGAGACAGCAACCCTTGCTGCCAGAATGGCATAGTCCGGGTGCTTAGTAGTCAAGGTTGCAGCTGTTTCAGCAGCCAAAGTATCTAGTTCCACAGTAGTGACTCCACTGTATAAACCTTGGATTACTTTCATGGTGATCTGAGCCTATAAGAACAAAACCAAGAATTATTTGAGCTTTCTCAAGAACCAACAGCTTCCTGAAAAGAGCAATGAAGAAAACAATCAGATTTACATCAAAATAAAAAAACTTCCTTTTCTGAATAATTATCTTTTAAAATGGTGGGCTGTGGGAAACTTAGTAATAAGAGGTCATAAACCAACCTAACTGCCAAGAAATGCATTCTAATATATACAAAGAGGTCACCAAAAAAAATTCAGTTTTTAAAATCTAAGTATAGGTTTAAAAAGATCAACAGTCTCACAGGGAAAGAGCTGAAAAAAGACCAATGATTCATTCTATAAAGGTTTCCTCATCTTTCATTCAAATTATTCCTATGTGATCAGGGTTCCAGCTTCATAATTAGCCATTTTTTCCCAATTTGTACTTGTCCTTCTACTTTAGGACAAGTAAAGGAAAGCAAATGAATCAAACTTCAATCATTCCAATTAGAGACGAAAGTATAAATTAAGGTTGGAAGCTGATTCATCAAATAATTTAATGACTACTCTTTCTTTAGTACTTCTCAAATTACAACTTTCATAATTTTCTCTGATATTTTACAATCACCTTGTGAGATGGACATGATTACTATCACCATTTTACATGAGGAACCTGAGGTCAGGTTACTCGGACTTGCTCAAGGTTATTGTCTAGGTCTTCTGGCTTCCCATCCCATTCAACCTCACTGAATTTCACTGTTTTCAAGACCATGTTGTAAGACGTTCCCCTTTTAAAAATATACAATATACAAGTTATTACCACACATTTTTAAGAAAAACAAATACTAAATTGTGATTTGTGTTTACTGAATCTTTTTTAAAAATTTAATCCAACAGAAAATAAATATATTGCCCAGCTGACCAAAACATGCCCCCCTCAAAAAAAGTATAATTACTAGTCTACAATCTATTCTAATTAAATTTTATCTAAGACCAAATTGTTCCTAATCACTTTTTTTTTGGAAAAAAACAGTTCTTAGATACTCCCATTTTAGGATGATCATTTTAGATGCCATGTGGAAGATGCATGTGAAGAGGGCAAGATAAGAGAAAGGCTACTTTTGAGAACATTATAGACAACAGTCTAGATAAGGGATGATGAGTGTCTAAAGTAGAGGATTTATAGGAAATGAGAAAGCAGAGCAACTGGCTTATGAATGGTCTGTTCTCCTTAATTTAAATGTTGTCCATGAAATCCACTTTATATTACTTAAATGTAGTCATCTATATAGATAACAAAAAGCAAATTTCAAATCAGTTTCTACCCAAATGACCACAATTCCAAAACAAGATTTATCATACATTTTCTCACTTATGAATAAAACAATTTATTCAAGAAAGTCTCTTTGTTCACTTTTTAGTTTTCTGGAGTACAAAACCAAAATTTAGAAAAAAGGTTTTAAGCAATAAATTCATATTTTATATCCAAGGCCATAAACAGAATACCAAACCAAAATATGTTAAGTAAGGGAAGGGCTAGAGATAAGATACAAGTAAAAATAGTCACATAAAGTGAGGAACCCAAGATATAAACCATATTGACTTACAGGATCAACAAAGTCCATATTGAGTCCATAACAAAGTTTCTGGATTCGAGATGTAATTTTGTCAAACATGACCCGTTCTTGGCGGCCATCTGAAGAATCAAACCATAAAATTCGTTATCACTTATTAAAATAGCAATGTCAAAGAATCAAATGTAATCAACACATTAATTTTTAAATTGTCCAACGTGAAATGCTATTTCATAGATAAAAGATTCAGACACCCAGTACTTTCATCAAGATATTATTTTTGTATCTTCAAAAAGTAGGGATTCTATTCTGAAAATCTTCCCTTCTCCCCTTCAAAATTCCCAAGTGGATGATCAGATACTTCAGAATCAAAGTCATACTCATTATAATAACACACAGACTTCTAGACAACCTCTCCCACCTGCCCCTTTTCCCAACTTCACCTCCTCCTCTCCCATCTTCCTCATTTACTCTACCTTGGCAACCCTTGCCTCCTTGCTATCTACACCTATTTTAGGTCTTTGTTCAATGTCATCTTCTCAATGAGGCTTTCGCTGATCACCCTATTTTAAATTGCAATGCCCCCAAAACAGCCTTCCTCTTCTTATCTCCTCCTCCTTCTATGCTTTTCTTCCATAGCATCATCTGACATACCATATATCTTATAGTAGTTCCCCCTTATCCACAGGGGATACATTCCAAGAGCCCCAGTGAATGCCTGAAATCATAGATATTACCAAACCCTATATGTTTTTTCCTATGCATGCATACTTTTCTCATTTATCAACTTCTTCAACTTTGAGAGAAATGTGACAGCAGCTTCTTCAATCAGTAGACACAGCTTCTCCATTAATCTTTATATTTGTCAGTTCAAATCTATTCTTGAATCTGGGATCGATTCATAATTGCAATAAATGGCTTGATGCCACTCATTTCACAGGCTCCCTCACTGAAGTCTTCAAAATAGCTTAGTGCTTTCTGGAGCAACATACTGCATTAATCAGAATGTTTTCTGTTCATGTGTTTCATCCACAAATGTAATGCCTTTTCCATCTTAACTAAGCACTTATCATGTACTATGGCCATAACTTTTGCAGTCGAGGTGAGACAACAAAACTAGCATGAATTTATTTTTCCTTCTCCACAATTTCACAGAGAGATTCATATTTACCATAGATCCTGGCAATCTCAGTATAGAATTTTTTTTCTCTCCTTAAACCAAGAACTTTCACCTTTTCACTTAAAAGAAGCACTTTAGTTTCTCTTTGGCATATCTGAATCACCAACATCAATTCTCTTGTGCTTTGGTGCCATGATTAAGTAAAAAAAGGTTATTTGAACACAAGCACTGTGATACCTTGACAGTCGATCTGATAACCAAGAGAACTGGGCAGTATATACAGCACAGATATGCTGGACAAAGACAATTCATATCTTGAGCAGGATGAAACACAGAAGAGCACATAATTTAATAAAACGTATTAATTATTCCTGGAATTTCTCATCTAACATTTTTGGACTATGGATTGACTGCAGGCAACTGAAATCATGTAAGTGAAAACCACAGATAAGGGGGAACATTATCATGTGATTCTCTCCTTGCATCCACTAGAACTTGCAAAAGAGAAAAACATTTTTACAAGTTTTATTTACATTTTATTTGTACATCCATATCTGAAAATCCATATCTGAAAAGATATTTGCACACCGATGTTCATAGCAGCATTATTCCCCAGTGCCCTGACCAAGGACCAAGGCCTAGCACATAGCAGGTCCTCAAATATTTATTGAACGCTAAATGCCTTATCAACCTGTCTCCATTCTAACGACCTTCATGATAAAGTTGGCTTATATACTCTCCTAGGGTAATTACTGACTTTGAATTTACTTCATACCATATAAAGTACTTTTATTTGTAATCCAGAGACAACCTTTTAGTTTTAATATTCTGGGGATATACAAATACATGGACCTCATCTTCCAGAGACAACCTTTTAGTTTTAATATTCTGGGGATATGCAAATACATGGACCTTATCTAGTTAGTCCTTTTATGATTCTGGACTTCAATCATACTCCTCTTTGTCCTTCCTAACAAAAAGTCCTATATTCTTAGTTTA
Source organism: Macroglossus sobrinus (assembly GCA_004027375.1). NCBI lineage: Eukaryota > Metazoa > Chordata > Mammalia > Chiroptera > Pteropodidae > Macroglossus > Macroglossus sobrinus. The sequence goes on from PVKZ01003088.1 coordinate 75,848, forward strand.
ATTTTAAATGGTAGCTCCTTCAACCTTTAGTTACTCCTAATAGCAAAAGTGGATATATCCAGCCACTACATAGCTTTAACTTTAGGTAATCCACGTAACATAATCAGTCTATTAACCTAAAAATAAAAGGCCAAAACAAGAGGCAATAAATATTTATTTGAGACCCAAAAGAACAGTTATTCTGGAAGCACTTGTTCAGGCAGAATCCCAAATAGTGTTCCCACATTGCTGAAAAGGAATCTCCAAATCGGAACTGTCAAAGCGTAAACATCAGCTGAATCTCCGAAATGGAATCTCCGCAATGGAATCATCGAAGCAGAATCTCTGAAATAGAATCAACGAAGTAGAATCCCAAAACAAAATCTCCAACATGGACTCTCCGATACAGAATCCCAGAAATGGAAGCTCCAAACTGGAAAGCAACACTGGTCAGTTATTAAAAGTATTATTGGCTAGAGGACATACAAATAGCCAACAAATATTTGGAAAGACGCTCAACATCATTAGCTATTAGGGAAATGCAAATCAAAACCACAATGAGATATCATCTCACACCTGTTAGAATAGCTATAATCAACAGGACAAGTAATAACAAATGCTGGAAAGGATGCAGAGAAAAAGGAACACTCACAAACTGCTGATGGGACTGCAAATTGGTACAGTCACTAAGGAAAACAGTATGGAGGTTCCTCAAAAAACTAAGAATTGATCTACCATGTGATCCAGCAATCCCTCTACTGGGTATTTACCCCATAGACTTGAAAATCCATATCTGAAAAGATATTTGCACACCGATGTTCATAGCAGCATTATTCACAGTGGCCAGAACATGGAAGCAACCGAAGTGTCCTATGATAGATAATTGGCTAAAGAAGCTGTGGTACATATATACAATGGAATATTACTCAGCCATAAGAGATGAAATACTGCCATTTGTGACAGCCTGGATGGACCTCAAGATAATCATGCTAAGCAAAATAAGCCAGACAGAAAGTTGAAAATCACATTTCACTTATATATGGCATATAAACCTAAAAGCAACAAATTTAACAGGACAAACGAACAGAAACTCATGGTCATGGACAACAGACTAGTAGTTACCAGAGGGTAAGGGGGAGTGGGGAGCAGGGAGGTAGATGGGGGAAAGGGGGTCAAATATGTGGTGACAGAAAGAAATCTAACTATGGGAGGTGAACACACAGTGAAAATATATAATGCCTTACTGTTAAAGTTATAGCTGAAACTTATGGATTTCGTTAACCAATGTCACCAGATAGATAGATAGATAGATAAATGTATTTTTAGTCCCTCATTGCTGGGAAGGCTCATTCGTGGTTGGTCCTATCCCACATAGAAGGGAAAGTTCTTTTTTCTTAGAAGCCTTAAACCACATTGGAGCAACAAGAACACCAGAAGAGAGGAAATGTTTACTGTCATATTTAAGGGCAAACATCTTCCGGATTCCGCAATTCTTGAGGTTTCTCCTATGAAATCTCATAGGACTTAGTGATCATCTCAAAACACTGAGCAACCATTATCAGATGGTGTCTCTATAACATCGAGCTATCCAAGACAAAGTTTTTTAACAGTAAAAACTCCTATAATAAACAAAATACTAAGTCCAGAATAGATCTGAACCAGGAGACAACACCTGAGGGGGCAATCAGCTGAAGGTATTAAAGAATCATGGTGTGTCAGTGGGCACTGTAATCATTTGGCTTGTGCCCAGATTTTATCTAGTTCCATCAATATCTATTTTATCAGAGGTATTTCACCTAGGTACAACAAAAGTTATTAAACCCCACCTTGTTTAGCTAGGATATAGTCAAGAGCAATTCTATTGTCTAACTTGTAGAAGGGATGTTAAGGTTTTCCCTGGTTGGTTACTGTTTTGGAGGTAGCTCCAGCAATTTCTTCTAAGGTTTTTGATAACTGTCTAATCACACGTTTATTTATTATAATACCTGTCCCCAAAAATGTATTTTGCTAAATCTATTACTTTTACTGGGTTTGACACCGCCAGATAGTAAACATCTTTGACCGTGTATAACCAGTTACACATTTTGACCTGTAAACTAGGTTTAAAGATAATGCCTAACATTATCTTCCCAGATAGAAATTAAAGCAAAAGGGAAATAATAATTATTATTATTGATATTATTTGTGAGATAGAATAGGAATTAAAATAAGGAAAAAAGGGAAAATGAAGGTATAAATTATATAGGCCTAGTCCAGAATCTTGGGTTAGATGTTCACAACAGATGTTGTCTGCTTCATTTCCTAGTCATTCTAAATTTCAACTCCTCTGTTAGTTGAGCAGTCTAATTAGGTGTAAGAGCTTTCTTAAAATGGGAAACATTAATCCAAGCTATTTGAGAGCAGGAACCATGTCTGTCTACTCACCATTGTAATCTCAGTGCCCAGCATAGTATCTATAGATTTGTGTGAGGGAGAATGAGGGAGGGAGAGAAAAGCAAGGGAGAGATAAAAGAAAAAATCTGGAAAAGAGATTATCAGAGTGCAAATGGATGCTTTAGAAGGTGTTATTTTGCAAACGTGTTTGTTTATGTATATATATATACATATACATGCATGTGTACTGTGATGATGTAAAATATAATTTCCATTGTGGCTTATAATCCAAAATTTTGAAAACACTATATATACGACTAAATTCCAAAGCACACTTTACAACTCAGTCAGCTTCACTGCATTTATTCCAATGGTTCTCAACTTTATTTAACCTTGGTCTCCTTAACCCATTTCCTATTTAGAAAAAAAAGAAGTGCAGCTCACTGCCAGCGTTAAATTTACATAAACACAATATTTGAGGCTGAAGCAAATCTGACTGGTTTTCAATGTGAAAATAAAATATAAAAACTGTTCTTAGAGTTATTTCTAAACAGAACTTGTCTTTAATCCTAATATAACAGAAATGTATATATAAATAGGATTCATCAAACGAATCTTTGGCTAACAACTGTTCAAGAATGATGTTAATATCATGTGTAGGAACACTACTTTTTCTAGGATTTGACATTTTCAGCAATCGAAAATTACTACATTTGGTCAATGGAAATACTACTACTAAAAGCAGAATGCTGTAAATAAAATTATGTCATTTGTTTCCAAAGACTATCAGTATACTAGAGTGATGCAAAAATAATAATAAAAGAGAGAGATTTCACAGCAAACTTTGGCGGTAAGGTTAGGACTATAATCTATGAGTTACCTCAGGGTAAATGCTGCAGCCACAAGCGCCCCCAGTGAGTATTCTCAGAGCAAACTTACAAATTGACAACCAGTTGCCCTCCTGAAAAATTACATTAAAATTAACAAAAACCTCAGAAGTTAGTCTGCAACTGGCATACCAAACATATGGGGAGGAAAAACCCTGAGCACATTAGAAATTAAAAATAAAATTTTTTAAAATAAGTAAAATAAATCAATCAAAGTACAGTTTTGTATATTAACAAGCCTTGTTGAATGCTACACTGAAAGATTCTAAAAACTCATCTGGATTAAATTACCTTCTTAGCTATAGTTAAACCATCTGGCCACAAACAAATTAACTAACTACCTGCCTACCCACAGCACTCATATATTATATTTTTAAATAATTATACTCATTCATTCTTGGAGCATTTAGTCACGGCAGGTCCTGTGTTACTTGTGGGCATAAAATTCCTTCTTTGAAATGCAGTCTAGTGGACAAAACAAATATCCAGTCAGTCAACCAGTATTTACTAAGCGCCTACAATTTTGAAATAACTTTCTTGCTTTAACACAGGCAAGTGGATGTGACTAGACATGTTCCTACCTGTCTTAGATCGTTCTGTTAAAAGTCCGTTTTGATCTTATTTTCCCAACCTGATAAACCCTTCTCCAAAGTGGAGGCTTGTCTCCTCTCATGATTTCACATAGCCAAGAAAAAGGCTGGCAAAAGGAGGTACTCAGCAAGTCTAATGGGAATTAACGGTTGAGGAAGAATCCAAGTCCCTGGCTCTTCCGGTCCCCATCTTGTCAGAAGGTGTCTTGGCCACCCTAGTCAGATTTAGTATGTCTTCCCAAGACGGGTTAGGACAGCTAGTCACTGTCCCAAACTCCTCTGGAACTATTCCTGGGACAAATGGCAACACGTGTCCAACAAAGGGCAAACTCCAGGAAGATGTCTGTCTGAGATCTAGTTTTTATTCACCCCACTTCTACTCTCATTCCACAAAATTAGATCTGGAAGCTGAAGGGTGCCCTTTTAGGGTACAGAGACCCTTTTTTTCTAACCCTCTCCCCCGCCGCAGGGCCTCGAACAAGTCACCAACCCCATGGTTTTCAAATAAAACTCGTGTTGGCTATGGGTTCGATCCCTGACCTCATCCAGTCACCTAACCTCTCTCTGCGCTTTTTTTTTTTTTTTCATCTGTGAAGTGAAACTGATAATCGCACCTCAGGGGCTCATGGGGAAAATACCGCCTGGAAAGTGCTCAGGGCACATAGGAACTACTCGATGAAGGGGTAGTTCCTTTACTCTTTGGAAACGCGGCAGGATGACAAGGCGAAGGGGGCGCAGGTTGAAGGCCAGGCCGGGGTAGGGGTGGGAGGACAGAGGGAAGCCAGCAGGCAAAGCAGGCTGACAAGGCGGGAAGCCGTGGCAGGCAGGGCGGGAAGCGGCGGAGGCGGGCGGCCGCATTCCTTTACCCGCTCCTCATTACCCTGTCGTCCCCTCCCCTGCCTCTCACCTCGCTTGATCACATGCATCGCGGCTAGGGGTCGAGGAACTGAGAAATTTGAGACCGGGCTGCAGCGCTGAGGTGCCGGCTGGATCGAGGTGCCTGCGTACGCAGGTTTCGGGTTCCAGGGGCTGCTCAACTGCAGGGAGTGGAGTTGGGGCGGAGAGCACTTTTCCCCGCCGAGAAGAAGCGGGACAATCTGAAACCCGTTCCGGCTCCCGCCACCCGGGACGCAAAAGCGGTCCGACCGAGCACCAATGACGTTACTCAACGCCGCCAGCGCCGGTGGGCTGGACTAGCATAGCGGAAAGTCGGATTCGCCCATTAGCCGCTGTGCGGAGTATGGGCAGGGCCCGGGGGACCGCGCCTCTCTAGCGGCGGTGTTGAATGTGGGCATAACCAATGGGAAGCCTGCTCTCCCGCCGCCATGTTAAGGATGGGCAAGGTCCAGGAGACCACCCCTCTCCCACGGCCGCATTGGGTGTGGGCTAGTCCGGCAGGAATGCTGCTCTCTGGCCGCCATGTTAGGAGTGGGCAAAGCCGAAGCGGAAGCCCTGGGCCGGATGTGGCTCGCAGAGCGGGCCAGGTCTGGCCCCGCCCCTCTCGGGAGCTCGCCCCTGCAGACGTCAAGACGTTCATATGTTTTTGAAGTAAGAACTAAAACCCAACCATCCGAAACACTTTTCCTTGTCTTGGCAAGTTACATTATAATAACGTGAGACTGCGCTCTGATGTCGGTCTGGCCTGGGATCCAAAACCAGAGGCAGCCGGAGCTCCAGGGCTCTTGAGTCAGCAGAAAGCCTAGAACTCAGTCGGGTTGGAAAAGAGCCTTGATCCACCAAAGGCGTTTGGATTTTATCCTGACGGAAATGGGAGCCCTGGAAGTTTTGAGAAGGACAAGACCAAAACTCACTTTCTTTTATAGTTCTCCAGTGGATGGTGGCAGATATGATCAGTAATAAGGCCTTGTGGAAGTAAAATGTGACTAGGGGAGCAAGAATAAATGAGATGTAATACACGGCTAATGTTACAAGCTTCCGATTTATGCTACACTGATTTTTATGAAATTCTATGTGGCATCCCCTCCCTAAGACTTTTTTTTTTTTAAGGATAAACTAAGTTTTTATTTATAGTCTTATGATAAAGGATGAAGCCTTAACTTGCAAATTCTTTGGCAGCATGTACGCCCCCTGAGGCGGCCCAATCTCCCTGTGACTTTTTTAAAGTCATAGGTCATAGGTGAGTGGAGTTATAGGATAGGTAGGTCAAAATGGCCCAAAGATAGTATTGCCAGATTTACAAGTAAAAATTATGTGTCCCAAATATTGCATGGGACATAATTATACTAAAAAAGTTATTGTTTATATGAAATTCAAATTTAATTGGGCATCCTGTATTTCGTCTGGTAACTCTTACTCAGAGAGCTTTTGCGTATATGTATTAGTTTCATTTTCCTTTGGCAGAGCAGAAATAGTCTCTTCTTTATCCTGTCTATTCCACAGAGAACAAAATGAGAGACAAAGCCAGCAGGGGTTAAAATCTCCTACATGCTTTATTGGACTTCAAATAGTCTTATGAAATAACACAGAAAAACCCATGTGAGGGTGTCCACGGGGTACAAGGCAGTCCACAGCCTAGCCCCACCTCCTAAAACCAACCCCAGGTGCCCCCACCCCAAGCCCAAGTAAAAGCATGTCAGGGAGAGGGGCAGAGGAAAAGTATTTTACAGCCATAACAAAAAAGGGTGGAGAGTTGTCTAGAGGGTGGGAAGGGTGGGGGGAAGTGGTCACACAGACACCTTCACCGATACCATCTTTCTTAACCACCCCTCTTCCCTGTTATGAGCCTCTGGCCCAGGCTATGCAATAACATAAAAACAGGGTCTGACAAGGGGTGTATGTGGTACAGGCACTTGGGAAATTCAGGAGATTTCTTTTTTACAATTTTAAACTGTCTTTTGGTTCAAATGCAACAACATCCCGCCCAACAGCTCCGGGGCCCCATTAGAACCCTGTATCATGACAGGCTCCCATGTCCAGGGGAGCAGAGTACCCTAAGCCACAGTACTGATGCTTGGGGAGCATTTGGGCAGCACCTCTTATATACAAACCCTCCTGCAGTGTGGGGGAACAGGGATAAGAGAGAGACAGGTACGGGAGAGGGAAGAGAGAGTTGTAGCCCACAACTCTGGCATCTACTCAATTAACTAAGAGAAGTATCTCCAAATTTATCCCCTAGCCTGGCCTCTCTTTAAAACTCTAAGTGACTTGTTCTCACTCTCCCATGGACCCTGGAGGTCTGAGTGGGCTCCAGGCCAAGATTCCCTCTGGACCACCACACTCCCAAAGAACAAAGCTCAAATATTAGGCCCTAGGACCCAGTTTGGGGCAAATGGAACTATCATCTATCTATAGGTGGGGTGGAACATATCTGAGGCACAGGTATCAGAAGTTATTCCTTCCATCTTCCCCCATAGCTGCTAGGGGAAGTTGGGGAGTGGTGGGAGGGAGGAGCCTGAACGCAAGAGACAGAGAAAAACAAGAAACCAAACCTCAAAACTGGAATAGCAGAGACAGAAGCGAGACACCAAAGGTTGAGCTGGTAGCTGAGGGGATAGCAACTAAGACATGCACTGAAGTGGAGAGGGAGTAACAGCAGCAGCCTGTGGTTGGGAGGGAGGGCAGGGCAGGCAGGCCATGGTGGTCAGTTAATAAATAATGTTGAAGGACCCAAGGATGAGGGGGGCAGGTATGTACAGTGCCCAGGCCACTGGGCAAACCCCTCCCATACCCCACTCTAGGGCCCAGGTATCTTGAAAGGCAGGGAAAAGGAGGCAGAAGACTAGAGAGGGACAGGTTATCCCACCACTGCCATCCTCATCCTGCCTACTTCTTAAGAGGCTTCTTAAAGATTTTGAGGGGAAACTTCTTCCGGCCTGGGCTGGAGTCTGTTTCCTCACCAATGGAGCCATTATCCTCCTCAGCCACGGCCTTCTTGCCAGCCAGGTGGGGAATGCGTGTATTTCGGCCAGCCTGCAGGACTCGGCTGTCCCCAACTGGAGATGGCGTGTCTGGGTCTGGGGAACTGGGGCTGTGAGAACGGGAAGAATCCAAAGGTGGAGAACCACCAGGTGGTGGCACTGAGGGGCTCAGCTCCATCAGGCTGTGGGCCTTGTCTAGCCCATGGTTCAGCGCCAGCAGGGCCTTCTTGGCCAGGGCAGGGCTGTCAGGGAGTTTCTCCATCAGAGGTCCTGAGTGGACCCCCTCAATCAGCCGGTGGCTGCCGTTGGAAGTCATGGTATTGAGAGCCTCATCTGCAGCACGTACCATCTGAGGAGGCTTGGGGGCCACGCGCTGGCGGTCACTCATGTGGAGGGAGGACTCCGAATCGGAATGGGTCAAATCCCTGCAAAACAGAGAGGAAGAAAGGGACACACACAGGAAGGGGGGACAGGGAGGAAGTTGAAAGGAGAGAAGGACAACATGAGAAGATAGGGCAGGATAGGAAAAATGGGGATGGAGAGAGGGACAGGAGAGATAATAGGATGAACAGGCAGGTAGGAAAGAATAGAATGAGAAACAGAAGGAAGATGAATAGGCCATAAGTACAGGATGAGAAAGAGGCAGGAATAGGAAATGGAGAGAGATTGGAGAAGAGGGGAAAGAGAATAAAATTGGGGAGGAAGAAAAGCAAAAGGAGAAGCAGGTAGAAAAAACGACCAGGGGGAGAAAAAAAAATGTAAAAAGGGAAGAGTGATGGGGATAGAAGAGACAGACAACAAGCAAAAACAAATGTTATTTTACCATCATCTGTCAGGCAAAGGGCTTTCTAACAGCTGGGCCCCACCCCTAATGAATGACCAGGCCCTAAACTAGGGCAACCACAGGCTTCAATCCCATGGGCATCCTCCTCAATAACTTCTCTACCTTCCCATAGCTGGCTACATGTCTTAGGGACTCAACCTCAAGCTAACATAAAACCCACATCTTGCTCTGAGTCACCATCTTCCATGCCTTTCTTCCCCACTTATTCCTGTCACACCCTTGGATACATCCAGTCTGGGTCAGGCCCCAAGAAACAGGGCACATGCATTGAGTGGGCCTGACCCAGGCTGGGGAGGAGATAGTTAAAACAGCCTTGCAAACGATCCCTCACCCACCCCAAAAGGCCAGGATTCTGCCTCTTTCAAATGTTTTACAAGATTCAAAGCAGGTGGCAGAAAAGTGTTTCAGAGTTCAAACCAAAGTCAGCTGGCAGCAGGAAGGGTGGGGTCTTTTTCAGAGCTCTGCTGACAGGGTGAATGGAGGGAGGTGCTAGAAAGACAGGATGTTGTCCTTTAAGGAGCAGTTGTTCAGAAGAGCTGTATACTAGAAGTCATGAGGTCTAATTCAATTTGAATCTCTGCCTGAGGCTTGGACAAGTCACCTAACCTTGCTGGTCCTCAATTTGGGCCAAATGAAGACAATACCAATCTCTTCGGAAGATCAAATAATGTTGGCAAAGCACTTGGAAATGTAGAAAGTATTGTGGAAATGAAGATGATAAGGCCAGGCAAGCTAGAAGACCCATATGTAGGCTAGTCATAAGAGGCTTCTTTGCAAGGCTGAGTTATGGGGACATGGCACTGCACACTGGACATGCACACACAGAGGCTAGTCCTGAAAGCTGAGACCCTTTTAGGGACTAGCTACTCCTAAGAAGGCCATGAACCAATTCCGGATGCTACCCTTCCTGTCTCTACAGACAAAAGGGTGGATAAGGAAGTCCCCTGCCAAACCAATAACCTTCCTTCTGCTTTCTCAGAGGCCTGAAAACCCACCGTAGAGGCAGAGGAGAGGGCTAAGGGAATGCTTAAACATCCAAGTCAGGAAGCCAAAGGGAAAGAGTCAGGAGTGGGAGAGAGCACCACAGGACCTGGAAAGAAGGAGGCTGTGGGTCAAAAATTAGGGAGGGCATCAGGCCCCTAAAACAGACAAAAGTGGGAGTTTGGCTCATTGTTATTGTAGGTTTAACCCTCAGTAGAAAACAACTAAGCATCCACCCGATGGGTCAGAACCTTCCTGGAGGCAGAAGCGAGCAGAGAACAATTCCAGCTCCAACTCCCATTCTACAAACACTGTTTCAGCCACACACTCTAGTGTTTACCAACATGTGGTCTCATATTTGGTTTCATAATATCTGACATTGTCCTTGCTTCTATCTAAATGAGCCCTGTTTCTCTGAGCCTCAAGATGATCATCTCTATATCCTGCCTTTTCCTCATATATATGAACCACCAAGCATGATGCAAAAGAAGTTCAGAGGAGCAAACACTAAGAAAGGGGACCTCTAGGCTGAGGATGTGAGGATCCTGGGAGCCTACCTTTCTAATGCCAAGGAAGAGAGGTTAAAGAGTTGTGGCCCTCCCAGACTTACTCCTCCAGGCCCACATCCCTATTTGGTTGTGTTTCCCATCTTTTTATGTCTTCCTCATCAACTAAAAGCTGAGACTCCCAAAGCAAGAAAATAACCTGAGAGGTTGCCAGGGTACATGTAGGAGAGAAAAGGCCCACGGAGGCAAGCTCACCTTCCCTCCCTGAATCTTTGAGACAATTCAGGCCAGGGGTATCCCTCCCCAAAGGCTGGGCTGCCTTGGGCTCCCACCCCAAGCTACTAACCTTACTAGAGAGCCTGTTTGCCTTTAGAGATGATCCTCTGGTGCATGGTGCAAAAGAAAATTAAGTAGTGAACAGGCCAAGTGGATGCAGGTATCTCCCCACCTTCCCTCCCCACTGGCCTCAGCTTGGGCCTTGGAGATTTGCAGCATCTCCTAGTGCCTCAAACCAACTCGGTCCTCTCCATCTGAATTGGGAGGAGCAGTCTCCCTGCCGAGGCTTTTATATGAAAATGAGGATGAAAATGAACATGAGCTGTGTGATAACCTAGCACAGGCAGTCTCTTTGTAAAAGGAAAAGGAACTGTCATTAGGATAACTATCCAGAAGTTCAAGGGGCAGAGCTAGAGCAACTGGAATCCAGAGTGAGGCAGGACCAAAAGGAGCAACCGAGTAAGTAGGCTGCAACCCAGAAGCCAGGACTAAGCTCTGGTAACAACTTCAGAGATGAGAGGTTCTCCCAGAGGAGAAGGACTTTCTGAGAGTTCCCTAAGCTTGTTCCAGGCAAGGTCAAGGCTACTGACTCTGACTCTAGTCTATCATCTTGAGGTACCAGTAGGGGAAGTCCCTACAGGTGCCAGACCAAGCTGTGGGAGAAAGCCGTTTACCAGTTCTTACATAGTTCACTTATTGAGACCTTGTAGAAGGACAAAATATCCAACAGAGTGTCTTAGAATGAAAAGCCAAGTTGTAATCTATGTTCCACCCCTAATTAGCTTTGAAACCTGGGGGAAAACTACTTAACCTTTCAGAGCTTTAATTTCCTGCTCTGAAAGTGAGAATTTTAATGCCTGCACCACCAACATAGACTTTTCTTGTCCAAAATTCCTAAGCCTGTTACCCTTCTTCTGTTCCTTAATTCCATGAAGGGTACTACAACCATTCAGTCACCTAAGCTAGAAACCTAGGTGTCATCCTAGACACATCCCTCTTCTCACCCCTCAGAGCCAGTTACCAAATTAGTCCTCTCCTTTCCATCCCAAAACCTTGTTGCCTCCCTTAGTGATCTACTACAATGACTTCCAAACTCTCGTTGTCTCTCCCTTTTTTCCTTTATATAGACCACTAACATGTTATTTCTAAAATGCAAATCTGACCAATTCTCTTCCTTGTAGAAAGTCTTTTGCAGTTCGCCATCTTCTAAAGAGTAATGGCCAAACCCCCTAGCCATTCAGAGTCCTTCATCATTCTATCCTCATCTGCTACCCCTCCTCATCAACACATATCCAGTGTTCTAACCACATACATATCAGATTCTCTTGAACCTCCATGCCTTTTCCTGAACATAGGATGTTAGCACAAATGTCATCACTTTTGTGAAGTGTTCCACCCAAATACACACTATTAGTCACTCCCTCCTCAACACCCCATAGCACTTAGCAAATTGTTACATAATTACTTATGTACTTTCCTAGACCAGACTGTAATTCTTAATGGCTGGGATTATATCTTATCATTTATGAATCCCCATGCCCAGCACAGCCGGGCACAGAGTAGGTATCAATAAATGTTTGTTGAAGGAGTAAAGAAAGTGAGGACTCCACTGAAATAACAAATGTGAAAATGCATAGTCTAGGCAAAAGTGCTATGGGACCATGAAGGCGGGGAGGTTGTTACTCATTTTTAGAGTCAGCAAACCCCAAATAGAGGTAGAAAGAAAGGTATGGGGAGTTAGGTTGACCTTAAGAAGTCTCAGGCTGAGAAAGGACAGGATGAGGAAAAGACACCCCACTGCACACACCTGCACGGCTGACCAAGCAGCAGCCAGCAGGCAGAAGCCAAGGTAAAGGCAGCAGAAAGGGAAGGAAGGAAAGAAAGAAAGAGAAGAGAGACAGCTGATACCCCAAGCTCTCTGAATGCCCAGGCATCACAGCGGTGCTGTCAGAAGGGGGTGGGTCAGGGTAGGGCTCCGTCTGGAGGAAATAGGAAGTGCTGTGGTGGTAATAAACAGGGTGGACATGGACGGAGGTGGTGGTGGAGGTGGTGGAGGTGGTGGTGGAGGTGGTGGTGGTGGTGGTGGTGGCGGCGGTGGTAGAGGAGCAGGAAGAAGAAGCAGAGGCAGATGGAGAGCTGGTCCCGTGGCCTTCAGAACTGAAAGACTGTCCAGATGAAAGGCTGCGCATTCGCCGCAGAGATACCCGGCTTGTCAAGAAGTGGCCAGCCTCGCCCTCTACCAACCTCTGAGATCCCAGGCCATGCTGTGGCTCCGTCAGGCGTTGCCGGATACTGCTCTGTAGGCTGGGGGCTGCAACGAGAATGAAGACAGTGTCAGGAAGGGCCAGCCTACTTTAGGCTGGCAGGCAAGCAGGTTTGCCCATGGAAAAAATGCTTGTTGAAAACCACTGAGCTTTTGATGCCCAATCTGAAGAATGGGGCACCTACTCCCAAAAACCTCCCACCAGAGGTCCTAAAACAAAGGGTAAATTGAAGATGAGATGCCCAGGTCAGTTTTAGTAATGCCAATGGAAGGAGACCTAGGGCCAACATTACTATAAAGGGAGATGGCAAGGCAGTTAGTGAGAGGACACAGGCAGGTCAGAGTAGGATTAGGGTTTGGGGCAAGGTTCGGGAGAGCACTAAGAACCAGCCATTTTAGAAAGCCAATCTTAGAAAATAATTCACTGTTTATACAAGGATTTTTACACAAACATGTTCATCACATCACCATTAATAATTGCATAAAAACAAACATACAGATGGAATAATAGGAAAATAATAATATATCTAGTTGCTAGAAGATTATATAGCTATTGAAAATGCTGTTTATAAAAATTTTTGAAAGCATAGTAAAATGCCTATTAAAATGTTCAAGGAAAGCAAAAGGATACAAAATTTTATGTAAAAAAAAATACCTTGAACTATGGAATACAAAAGACTAGATCTTGAAACCAGGCCTTTCCACATCTAGCTGTCATCTTGAGCAACTTATTTCCCTATTTTAATGCCTCATTTATTAAATCCTGAAAGTTTGTCATGAGGCTTCAAGATAATGCAGTTCATGGCGCTCAGTAAATGACAGTGGTTATCATTATCTTGACCATGTAAAAAATTATTTTAAAATTTCACAGACAGAGACTAAAAGAAAAAGATGCTCAAATGTAAGTGAGACTATAGATGTCTTTTTTATGCTCATATTTACTTTTTACTTGACAAATTTCCTCTAATAAGCATGTAAACAATAAAGAACCAACTCTTAGATTAATACAGAAAATCAGGCTCTTGGAAATGATGGCCACCAGGCCCACTGAAGGGCTATGTAGGCACCAGGTAACTGAGCAATGTGCTAGTAGAGCATTGCTCTTGGGCTCACTTCAAGCCCCAGCTGAAAGAAGAGTTCACACTTTTGTTTTTTCTCCTCTACCTGATAGATGGGCCTTCCTGCCTTCTCCTTAAAAGTAGGAGAAAGGGCCAGGTCACAAGAGTGGCAGAAGCCTTAGCAAGGCCACCAGGGAGAGAGCACAGTCCCATGGTGATGGAGAGCTGGGGAGGCAGGGCTTCCATAGCTGGTGGCTTTAAGGCATGAAAGCAGGGTGGAAGAGGAAGAGAAAGCATGGAATAGGGAGGGGAAAAGGGAAAAAGAAGGGGGAAACATGGGAAAGAAAAAGAGGAGAAGGACTTTTTCCTTCTCTCTTTCCATCCTAGCACATTGGAAGAAGGGCCACCAGGACATCTATCTAGTTGGACTGAAAGGAAAAGCCTTCCATTACCATGAATGTTCCATTACCATGAATGTTCTCTCTCCAGCCCTCAGCTAAGCAGGCTGATTCCTCTTCTCCCGAACCCTCCCTGCAGTTAGTAGGGACAATGCTGGGGGAATAGAGGGAGCAGGCAGGGGAGTGAGGCAGGCAGGAGAAGGGGCCCGTGGGGTAGGAGTGTTGGTTTAGTCCTAAAAGTTGGAAAAACAAAAGCCCCAAAGGGGCTCCTCAAACCCGGATATTTCCAGAGGGACTGATCATCCGAGCCGGCGGATGTTGAGCAGAGAGAGCGGTCACTGAACCTACGCCCCATCAGCCAGGCAGCATCTAGGATCCAACAGCCAGGCCAAAAGAAAAGAATCTGATTTATGGAGAGCTTCAGCCTACCCACCCACCAGTGGGATAAGGGAAGGACCAAGGAGCAAGGGGTGGCTAGCTCAGAGCTTATGAAGGTCCCTCCCAACCCAGGGAGCACAAGAAGCTTTAGATCAGTGTGTCAGGATCAAGCTCTGCCTGCCAGTGATCCTAATCTTGTTGGGCCTTTGAGTAAAAGTCCTGACAGATATCAGACCTGGAAGACAAAAAGGCTTGGCCAGAGGCAAAGTATCATTGAAGAAATTTACAAATCAGTTCTGTCTGGAGCTGGAATCCAGAATGATTAAAGAATCTAGCTTTCTGAAAGTGAGCCCCTAACACAGCCCCAGCTTTTGCCATCCCTTCTGCACCCATCCCTTCTGTACCCATGGATATGGGCCCAGGACAATAGCTTTTCCATAAGGCTCTAGTCTATTTATCCAAAACAGCCTCTGATCCAGAGAAAACCTCAACTGGGCCAGTAAGGAATAAGTCTCTTCATTCATTGAAGAATTCCCACAGAGTGTTGTCTCTTTCAACTTTGCTCTACTCAGCTCTTATCACTCACAGGGGAGAAAAAGGGGAGACCCAAGACAGAGTGTCGGGAGGTCCAAGAGTTCAGGTGGAAAGCCAGACAAGAGACTCCTGGACAGGAACATCTTTTTGGCTTGAAAGATTTAGAGCTACATCACTTTAAGGGACTATTATTGCTTTCTGGGGTCTCTCTCGGTCGGTCTCTCTCTCTCTCTCTCTCTCTCTCTCTCTCTCTCTCTCTCTCTCCCTCTCACACTCACACACACACACACAAACACACAAACAAAACCCAGAGAGAAAGAGACATCATTCCATTCACCTACTTTAGCAATTAAGAATAAGGAATATAAAATAAAAAAATAAGTAAATAAAAGCAATAAGATGAATCAAACTAGTAAAAAAAATGCCATTTTTTACATCATAAACCACTAATGAGATTATTTTTATAAAGGTAGACAGGTGGGGTGGTGAATAAAGGGATTTAAAAACCACAGAGTGAAGAAAGACACACTTAACACAATAGACCCAGAAGGGCAGACGGAGCGTATAGCAAGGAAAACCACTGAAAGGACAACTATAAAGGAATATCCTGATGCAAATTTTGTGCTTTATTAATCGAGATCATGCGTTGAACTATCTTCCTTGGTATCTGCCCCATAAGCTGTTGAAGCACAGCAGTGGCCAGTGACTCCTTGACCTGCCCATCAAAGGTTCCTTCCCTCATCCCCACCCAAGAGGTCACCTACACTGCATGGACAAGGGCGACACAATCTCCTCATCCATGTCGTCCACGTCATCAGTCATGATGAAGTGAGCAGGGTTGGGGCGCGTACTGCCCATCCAGCTGGGGTCTATGTTGAGGGCAGCCACCAGTGAGTGGATGCCAGGGTTATTGACAATCTGGAAGCCACAGAGGATCTCAATCTGCTGCCAGCGGTGCAGGCGCTCCCGCAATGCTGCCGTCACCTCACTCAGAGCTTGCCTAAAGACAGATGAAAGAGAATTACAGGCATGGGCTGAGTGTGAGCCCCAGCAGGAATGAGGCCTCTTAAAGGAACAACTTGGGGGATATGTGTAAATAAAAAACACAATTAAATCATAAACTTAAGAGCAAGGAGGGAGCTGAATAAGGGCTAGGGCAGGAAACCTCTACCAGTGAAGAAGTAAAATTAGGGTTGGCGGCCTTGCACACCCTCAAACTCTGAGGATAGTATGAACTCTGCCAGAGCTTGACAGCAGGTGCTACTTACTTAGCCGTTAAGATTTTGTGATCCACATCATCCAGGGAAGAGCTGTGGGCCACATGGAAGGTGCCAAAGAGTGTGTTTCTCTTCTTTTTTATCTTCTCAGCCTGAAAAGATGAAGCCCTCAGCTTAAAAAGAGCAGGATTAGAGGTTGGAAAAAGAGGAATGCCTCTCTATGGCTGGGCTGCCTTACTCTTAGCACAGTTTACGCTGCACAAGAAAAAGGAAGAGAAGATGGGAAAAGGAAAAGGAAGGTAAGGGGAGGGAAAAGAGTAGGAAAAGAAAGAAAATAGAGAAAACAAGAAAAGCGAAGGAATCCTCTGATAGTACCTTAGCCCCAAGAGGATTCTGTCCCCATGACAGTCTGGGGCTGGCAGAGCCTTCCTTCAACCTGCCTTCACTTGCTGCATCTTTCCCAAGAAGCAGGTGGGAGTGCCCCCGACCCTCCATCCCTGCTCCAGAAACTTGAGGACATTATCAAGAGCTGTATATTAGGAAAAGAAACAGAACCCAGTGCTGGGGTATCTCTTTGTCTAGCAGGAAAGATAGGGAGAGGCACAAAGGAGGAAGAAGGGCAGTGAAAGGAAGGGAGAGAGGCAAGAAGGAGAGAAGAGGGCGGGCAGCAGGAGGGCACATCTCACCCCCTCTTTGGCCACCAGCAGCTGCTTCTCAGCATTTTGCTTCTTGATGTTGTAGTACTGCACCTCCACTTCATGTGTCAACTGCAGCCACTTCTGAAGGGCCTCTGGAGCATACCATGAGCTGTGTGATTCCAGCTCCTTCTCTGCTTTCCTTAAGGCCTCCCGAACCTGTGCAGCCAAGAGGATGTGAGTCCATTTATTACTAGTATGACCCTCTCCAATGCCCCTGTATGATATTTCAGAATTCAGAGTTCTTATCTGCTATCTTATGTGAGCTTTACAACTCTTCTAAGAGGGAAAAACAGCAAGGATTAGTCTCTATATTTTATATACAAGAAAGTAAGCTCAGAGAAGGAAAGAATCTACTCAAGGGCACACAGAAAGTACAGGAGTCCCCTCTTATCCACAGGGGATAAGTTTCAAGACCCCCAGTGGATGCCTGCAACTGTGGCTAGTACCAAATCCTATATATACTATGATTTTTCTTATACAGGTAAACCTTGTTTTATTATGCTTCACATTAGTGCACTTCACAAATGTTGCATTTATTTACAAATAGAAGGCAAGACCTTCCACTAACAAAAAGATTCTAACTGGCTTTATTGAGATATCCTCTTTCTTGCAGTAGTCTGGAACTGAATGTGCAATATTTTCAAGGCATGCCTGTACATACATACACTTTATGGCTTTTCTTTGGCATATCTGAATTGTCAGCATCACTACTCTTGCACTTTGGGGCCATTAGTAAGTAAAATAAGTGTTACTTGAACATGAGCACTGAGATAACATGACCGTCAATCTGATAACCGAAGTGGGTACTAAGTGACTAACTGGCGGTAGTACGTACAGCATAAATACACTGGACAAAGGGATGATTCACATCCCTGTGGGACAGAGTGGGATGGCATGAGATTTCACCACACCACTCAGAACAGCATGCAATTTAAAACTCAGAAATTATTTACTTCTGGAATTTTCCATTTCATATTTTTGGATCACTGTCGATAACAGATAGCTGAAACTGTGGAAAGCAAAACCTCAGGTAAAGGGGACTACTGTAGTTTCGACCAGAACTCAAATTGAGTTTTTGTTTGTTTGTTTGTTTTTGTTTTTGTTTTTGCTGCCAGACAAGAATACTCTTTTTTCACATATTAGCTGCCTCTCCTTGTCATGCAGCCAATCTCAGCAATCTTTCCTGTTCTCTTGAGGCACAGATCAGCTCAGTGATTCATCTTCTTTCTGAGAGTTGAGGTCTGTACTTGGACCTCAAGACATCACAACATGGCAGAAAAAGCACTTATTTCGGAATCTGGAAATCTGGATCTGGCCCTTGGTCTGTCACTCAACCAGCTGTGTAACTCTGTACTTCCTGTAGAATATATCAATTCAGTGTGAGGAAAGACTTTCTTGATCTCAGGAGAAAGTGAACTCTCCATCATGAGAGTTTTGTGAAGAGCGCATATCAGAGAGACCTTAAAAATGATTGCTACTCCAAAGGGGCTTGGCCTGAATGCTCTGCAAAGTCCTCCCTAGCCTAGAGATTTTGCTTATGATTCTCCCATTGAGCAGGGCAGGTAGGCTTTGAAGGGCATTCTCCACAAGGTGAGAAGACAAGAAGCATGTTTACACTTAATACAGGCATTTGCTAACAGAAGTCAAGAACCAATGCGCAAGCAGAAATCTCCTCCTGACTTCTCAGCAAGGATCATACAATGAAGCAGACAGTCACAAAGCATGCACATGAGAAAGGTCTGATAGTACATACATATACTACATACCCTGGATTCCTCGCTTTCTCATTCAGGTTATCAGTATAAGTGATCCCCAACACCCATCTGGAAACTGACCCTTAGCTGGTCAGTATCTCAGAGAAAAGAGATTGAGAGCCAGTTCACTATGCCCAAATTCAGCCAATGTGGCAAGTATCCCGAAGCAGGCCTGAAGTCCTCTCCACAGCCTAAGATAGACTGGAGAGTTTTAGAGAAGGACAGAACACCTTTATTCCTTAGAGAACCAATGAGAGGGCCAATCTTCACTTGTTTGTTTTTTTTTTTTTCCTTGAAAAAGAAACTATAAAATGGCCCATCTTTGGCTTTTTAAATTTAAAATGAAGAACAGATACCTTAGAGTCTAATACATCAGGCCTAAAAATGTATAATCAATTTCTACATTAAAAACAGTTAAAAGAATGGGATAAGCTAAGAAAGGGAGAATGGCGACATAAGAGAATAAAGGGCAACTAGAGGGGAATGTGAGAATTGGGGAAGCACATAAAGGGCTGGACTGTAAGGCTCAAAAATTGTTTAATGGGATAAACAATTACAAAATAGGAAAAAGGAAATGGGGAGATAGGAGGCAAAGAGAAAGAAACAGATATATCTTACACACACAAGTAACAAATGCCTAAAGGAGACAAAGACAGCAGATAAGGGCTGGAGCAAGTCAGAGTTCACTGGTCCTACTATTTTATTCTATGCCTACGGTTCTCAACCTTGTCATATCCTGGAATCACCCAGGGAACTTTAAAAATGCTCATATCTGGACCCTAACCCAGATTCTGATTTCACTCATCTGGGGTGCTAGCTTGGACATCAAAAAATATTTTAATACTCTCCAAGTGATTCTAATATGCAGCAAAGTTAATGATCACTGATCTATGTGCTTTAAAATATTATCATCTGACTTCCACTTCCCCATAGGATGCAGTAGGTCACAGCAAAAGAATAATTCTGCTCCAACACAACATCTTGAAAAAGCTGTGTTAAGTTATGAAATTTTTAAAAGACAAATTATTATAATTAAGAAAAATTTCAAAGATATAGGAAAGTTACAGAAGCAATAAGGACTAGGTCTGGAGATCTCAAAGTGTGATCCAGGGATCTTCGAGTGTCCCCGAAACCCTTTTAGAGCATCTATAGAGTCAACGATACTATAATGATAGTATCAGTTTTATAATTATACTAAAAAATTATTTACCTTTTTTATTCTTTCTCTCACAGCTGAACTGCAGAGTTCTCCAGAGGCTATATGAGTGATATCATAACACATTAAATGCAGACACTAATATAAGAATCCCAGTCTGTTAAGGCAGATATTAGAAAAATTTACTAAATTATAAAAAAAAAAAATCACTCTTCTCATTAAATTATTTCTATTTTGGAAAATGTAATGATTTTCATAAAAATACATTATTTGTGTTAACATGTAAGGGATTTAATATACTTATTTTAAATTAATAAATATTTTTAAATGTTTCCCAGTTTTAATTTCTAATAGGTTAAATAGTAACATATTGCCCACCCCGAAAGAATACTCTTTGAGGTCCTCAATAATATTTAAGACCAAAAAGTCTGAGAGCCACTGGACTAGATAAACTAAAAATTAGGAGAGGGAAAGCCTTTCTAGGAGAAATTGACAATTGCCATCCATTTTCTTCCCTGAAGCCATTTGATGATTCCAGAAGAGGGCTGAAAACTGGGCCTGACCCAAGCGGAAGAACTCCACTGGGGCACAGTGAAACCAGCCTAGCTTTTGTTGGTAGCACAGTACTAATATAACAAATTGGAAACTGAAGGATTCCCAACATACATCCAGATTTCTTTTGGGGAGCATTTACTGAATCCTGGGGCTAGCAGGAGAACAGGAAGTTGGGCCATAGAGTGGAATAATATCTCCCAAACTTTCAAAATGCTTAGGAGACAAAATATTCAAGAAGGAGGGAACCTGCCTCAAACACACAGTCATCTCCTCCAGACATCTGCAAAATTTTGAAACTATGAAGAGCAGGAGACTAAAGAGCTAAATTGAAAACCTCCAATAGTAGAAATGAATCTCTCATGGTCTTTCAGGGCTGAGGAGAAAGAAATCCACTGCTCGCAGTAAAAAGCCGGGAAGGAACATGTCTGATAAACTGGGACAAAGGAGCGCTAGACCAAGTCTTGGTTACTTACTTACTCCAACATAGCTCAATCTGATTGGTTTGAGGTGATTAGACATACCTAACAGAATAAAGGGGGAACCCTATATCTGCTAGAAGATAAAATCATTTAGATCCTCTATTATTTTTTGTATATACTGCCTGCATTTAATAAAAATAAATTACTAGACATGAGAAGAGAAAGGAAAATACAACTGATAATCAAGAGGAAAAATAAGCAGCCCCATAAATGATCCAGATGTTATAATCACCAGATGAGGACTTTAAAATAAACATGATTGGAAAGTTAAAGAAAATGTAGAAAAAGGTGGATAATAATAGACAAAAACATGGAAATTTTAGACTGGGAATCATAATCTATAAAAGAGTAAAATGGACATTCCAGAACTAAACAATACATTATATGAGAGTAGGATTCCACTGAATAGGTTAAACAGTGCAATTTTCACAGCAGAATACAGGATTAGGGAACTCAAAGACAAATCAATAGAAAATAAACAAACCAAAGCTCAGAGAGAAAAAAAGAATAGAACTCAGACTAAGAGACATATAGAATATAGTTAAAAGGTCTAACATAAATATTGGATTCCCAAAAGGAGAGAAGAGAATGGAGCAGAAGCAATATGTGGACACTAAAGAAAACATGCATTCTGTAATTGTTAGGTAAAATGCTCTACATGTTGTCAATGAAGTCAAATTGATTAATCATGTTTTAATTGCTTATATATTCTTACTGATGTTTTGGCTACTTATTATTGAGAGAGGTGTGTTAACAACTCTAAACTTTGATTATAAATTTGTCTATTTACCCTTTCAGTTTTTTTCAAGTTTTACTTTGTATATTTTTTAATTATTAGGTATATCCAAATTAAGGGTTGCTATATATTGCCATTGAACTCATACATTTATCATTATGAAATGTCCATTTTTGTCTCTACTAATACTTCTTGCTCTTAAGCTTACTTTGCCTGCTATTAATATAGCTACTCCTGCTTTATTTTGATTAGCGTTCGTATCATATACCTTTTCTCATCCTTCCACTTTTAACTTTTTTGTGTCCTTATATGTAAAGTGTGTCTCCTGTAAACAGCATATAGTTAGGTTTGTTTTGTAACCAGTCTGACACTCTTTGCCTTTCAATTATATTGTTTAGTCTAATTATATAAACTAAGTCTCACACATATAAAAGGATTGAAACCATACTGCATGTTTTCTGACTACAGTGTAATTAAACTACAAATTGATGAGAAAGATAACCAGAAAAGTTCAAATGTTTTGAAAATTAAACAGTGCACTTCTAAATAACCACGAGCCAAAAAAGAAATTGCAATAGAAATTAGAAAATCTTTTGAGCTGAATGATAATTAAAATATGAAATATCAGATTTGGTAAATACAGCTAAAGTAGTGGTAAGATGGGAATTTATAGCTCTAAATGCATATATTAGATAAGATTAAAAGTTTAAAATCAATTACTTACTCTTCCACTTCAAGAAACTAGAAAAATGAGAGCAAGTTAAAAAAAAAATTTTTTTAAGTACAAGACTTATACAGTAAAAACTACAAAATGTTACTGAGAGAACTTTTAAAAGACCTAAATAGGTGATAGGATAAACAATACTCATGAATTGGAAGAAAGTCATTTAGTTAAAATGTCGTTTTTTCCCCTACATGAATCTATATATTCAACACCAACACAATAAAAACATCAGCAGGGCTATTTGGGTGGGAGTGGAGGAGACAGCAGAATGACAAGCTGATACAGAAATGCAAAAAACCTAGAACTGCCAAGGCCATCTTAAAGAAAAATAAAGCTAGAGAACTTATCACTACCAGCTATCAAGACTTATTATAAGTCAGTGTAGTGTAAAGATAGACAAGTAGACCAAAGAACAGAACAGAGATTCCTGAATATCATGGAACTGAATATCTACCTGCAGAAAAAAGTGAACCTTGACCTCCTACTTCATATCATACACAAAAATTACTTTAAAATAAACCATATCCCTAAATATGAAAAGTAAACAATAAAGCTTCTAGAAGAAAATTTAGGAAAATACCTTGGGGGTAGAGAAAGATTTCTTAAATAAAACACAAAAGGCACCATTAAAAAAAAAGATTGATCAAACTGGACCTTATTAACATCAAGAACTTCTAACATTAGAGAGCAGAAAGGCAAGCCCTGGGCTACGAGAAATATTTGCAATATATATGTGCATATACATTGACAAAATGACTTACATCCAGAATATATAAAGAAATCTTACAAATCAATTAATAAAAAGACACACAACCCAACTTTAAAAATGAGAATAGATTACCAAATAAATGGTCAGTAAATTTAGAAAAGATATTCAATATTATTAGCCATTATGGAAATGACTACATACATACCAGAATGTGTAAAATTAAATGCCCCAAAATACCAAGGTTGTAGCTCAACTAGAACTCTCACTTATTATTAGTGGCAGTATAGATTAGTACAACTATTTTTAAAACTGTTTGGCAATTTCTAATAAAAGTAAATATTTAATGCCTTATTATATATCTAACAGAAAAAAGTCCTTATGCCCACCAAGAATCATATGCAAGGTTCATAGCCATATTATTCACAAAAGGCAAAAACAAAAACAAAAACAAAAAAACTGCAAACAACCCAAATGTCTATCAACAGGGAAATAAATAATTTATAGTATACAATAGATAACTACTCAACAATGGAAATAAAATTAGCTATCACTGTATGCAACAACATAAATGACTCTTAATGGTAAGTGAAAGAAACCAAATACAAAGAATATCTACAGTATAATGCCATTTATATGAAGTTTAAAATCAGGTGAAATAAGTCTGGTTTAGAAATTATGACCATTGTTATCTTTTAGATACAATACTGACAGTTGGCAGGGGAAGGCAAAAGTGAGCTTTCTGGGGTGCTTAAAAGATTCTGTATTTTGATCTGTGTGGCAGTTACTTAGGTATATACACATGTAAAGCTTGCCATCTTATAATTTCTACACCTGACTCTATGTAAATATCTCAATTAAAAAAAAGGAACAAAATAACTGTTACCACCCTTTACCCACTGTTCTTTGAAAATCACAGTGACTATTTTTTTTTGCAACTTTTTCACTATTCTTATTGGTAAGAGTCTAGTGACCTTAAAGATATTCTTTGAGCCATATTTCAAAGTCCTCACACATAGAACTTTCCAGCCAGATTTTTGGCCCTTGATCTTTACCCATGGGGTGTCCAGGAATTCGTAGACTCTCCTACCTGCTCCAGCTCTTCCTCAGCATATTTTTGGCGGCTCCGCTCATTCTCAGTACCCTCTCGCAGCTCCTTCAGCCTCTGGGCTTCCTGCTTAGCAAGGTTGATCTCATCACGCAGCTTCTTCTCCAGATGTACCTTCTCCACCTCGACGGTGCGATGCTCTTCCTGGGCCTTGTGCAGCCTGGGGGGCGATGCAGGGAGCTGGAGGAGGCCAGGCCAGGGGGTGCCAGCCAACATGCCATGAGTCATGGCATCAAAGAGGAAAATGAGGGCTCCATACTCATTCAGCACATACTCTCCCTAGTCTGCTGACTCACTGGCTCTGAGTTAGCCCAGCACCAACAGAAACCACCATCATTACCATAATTCTTGTGTTTGCTGTCATCTTCCTGCCAGTAATAATGGCTGTAAAACTAGGTTTTTGGGTAGCTGAACCCTTCCTCTAAGATATCTGACATATTACAATTATAACCACTAGTTTACAAGGTATTTCACATTTGTCCTCCCTGCAGATCATGATATATTGTATCATTATCAGCCTGGGACAGTTGTGGATATGAAGGCTTAGAGAAGGGAAGTGACTGCAGGTAGAACTGAGACTAGAATTCTATCTGTATGACTTCAAATCCCATAGTTATTCCCCTTTTACCAGGGTATTTGGAAGGTTCAATATAAATGTAGGCTACCCTGCAAGAGCCAGAGAAATCTGATGGTTCAGATATGACTGGGGTAGCAGTAGTGGGGAGATATAAGGAAGATGAGAAAGGAACTATTGAGCTGTACCTCTTGGACTCCTGAGTATCTGTTCCTAGAAGCACAGAAAAATTAAATTCTTGCCAACGGGCCCTGCTTCCCCCAGGCCTGAGTTCCCTTCCTAAATATCTTCTGTGGTGGGTAAGATCTCAGGGGCATCAGTTATAATGAAACTTTACCCTTGTACCCACCCACACATTCCTGCTATTCACTGACAAAACCTTCCATCCAACTAAGCCTCCTTCCTTCCTCCCTTCTTTCCTCCATATATCTACCTTTATTCATTCATTCATTCATTCATTCATTCATCAAATACTTTTAGGTGTCTACTAAATGCCAAGTCCTGTGCTAAGCCCTAGATATATGGAGATGAATGAGAAAACTGTCCCTGCCACTGCAGAACTCATGATCTGGTCCAATTTAGATAAGTAAACATACTGTACACAGTGAGATAAGTTCTACAGTGCAAAGACATACAAGGTATTGGATGATCCCGAAGGATGGAGTAATGGGACAAGTAGGAAGGGAAGAGTTAGAAACAGCTAGACTGCACTCTCCTGCTAACAAATTACAGTCTTCTACCCACTTTATCCTTAGTAGAAAGAGAACTGAACCTCCTCAAAGTGCACACCAGGTGGCACTACATACATAGCTAAAAACAAATCAAAGGAGCCATTTCCTCCTGCCCCTATCTCCTTCCCTGGGTGAATACTCTCCTTTACTGTATTCCTCCATGACCCAACTGCCTGAAATTACACCATCAGGAACTCATTTCTTTACTAAAATATTATCCTCTCTGAAAGCAGCCTCGTGAGAAAAGCCTATAGTATATTTTCTCCATATAATAGAGAGATCCTTTAAAGTAGAATTAAAACTGACCCACTTTTATACTCCTAACAGTATCTAGTAGAGATGAAGATCAATAAGTACTATTGGGGGCAGAAATAAGCAAATAAATGTACCATCAAGATTTGCCCTATTCTATCTCCTCCAAAGAAGACTGGGCATCTTAAAGGCAGCAATTAGCATTACAAGTAAGAAAAACAAGAGGCTGACTACAAGTTTTGGCTCCAAATAGTTGTGTGACTATGGACTAGACCAGTCCCTCTATGGTCTTGTTTCTTCATTTTTAAATAAAAATCAAAATTCCTGCCTGCCTCAAAGAATTATGTTGAAACCCAATGAAATCCTAACTGGAATGCACATGTAGCATTACATTTATTCATCCAAAATATCGGGAATTCTGCAAAAAAAGCTCTATCGTGGCTGGCACTACAGGCCTATTAAAGTAAGACAGGACAAAATGGCATGTGGCTCTGGATACTGTCAGAGAAGGGTGTGTGTGTGTGTGTGTGTGTGTACACATGTGTAAGCCTGTCTCTGATGTGTGCATGCATTTTTTCCTCTAAGTGCTAGAGTGGTCATTTAGCTCTCGAGGCCTTGGGGAACAGAAGGTTGGGAGCTTAGTTTTATCCCCAGACTTGGAATGTTTCCTGCCTAGATTCTTTGCCTTTGGAATGAAAACAGTACATGATTTTCAGACAAATGAAGAATGGGGACTGCCCAGACAGCAGCATTTAGCCCCCAGCTGGCAAAGGGCCCAGGAACAAGAGGCCCAGCAAAGTAGCCAGGAATCAGCTCAGAGATAAAACTTTTCCTCTTGCCCTCTAGAAACCAGGCCCATGGGAATGAATCTGATAGGGCTGCCTTTACTGAGGTAGCACCCTATGGGCGACAATATTCCTAGCTCACTACTTACTGATTGATATGTGACCCTAAGCAAAGCACTCACCCTCTCTAAACTTTCATTTCAACACTAAAATAGGGATAATAATAATACTGAATAACACTGTGATGATTAAAAACAATAATGCGTTTAAGTACTTAACAATACCTAGCTCACAAGAAATCCTTTCCCCATCCCTCAAAAAAAAAAAAAATAGTACCTATCATTTAAAAATAACAGAAAAAAAGCCAGACTTCATTTGCTTTTATGTGGAGTCCTACAAAGACTTCCCAACTGGAGTCCCTGGGCTGCCAGAACAATTTTCTAAAAGACATTCATAAAGTAGACCTCTCCTCAAAAACAAACAAGGTGAAAACCAAATACCTGCATTGACTCTCTATTACCTTTTGCATCCTACTAAACTCCATGTGAGTCTTAAGGTGTCAGGGGTCTGACCTCACTCTATACATTCAGCCTTAACTACAGGGACCTCCCTAACCCCTCTCTTTCAAAGCCACCTCCCTCATGGTCCACATCTACTTATCTCCTGCCTCTGTACCCTTCCAGTCCTTAGAATCCTCGTCCCATAAGCTGGAACTAAGTCACTGCACTAAGTTTATGCTCACTGCTCCTTCTCACGTGTGAGCTTTGTTGCCCCAGGTGCAGTGAATTCCTCACAATTTCCAGCCAGACCTGGTTCCCAGATGTCAGGAAGTACTTAGATCACTTGACTGGCACCTTCTTTTCACAGCTAGGTCTTCTACAATAATTTTTAAGCTATGTTTTATTTAAACAGAAACCCACACTATCAGAGCTAGAAGGCCCTTGGTGTTCTCCCCATTCCATACCTTCATATTACTGATAAGGAAAATGTCCTAGAAGAGAAAGGGAGTTACCCAAAGTCATACAAGTTAGTATTTATGAGATTTAGAAGGTATTAGGAAGACAGATTTTTAAGCTTTCTCTGGGGAATGGTGAAGAGCAGTTCATTGTCTTTTTCTATGGGAAGGAAAGCTATTCAGAGGTAAGACAAAGGACAGAATCACCCCTAAAAAGTCATCCAACAAGGGAAGCTCAAGACTTCTTATAGATACACATTTCTCCCTCTAGAACTCAGAGGAAAAAAAGATAGAAATGAGCTTCTGTCCTGGTGAAGAATACTTGCCATAGAACTGGAATGGACTCTCTAATGCATTTTTGGAAGGATGACACCGCCTGGGCAGCCATGTCAGCATGGTCTCAGGAATCAGATGGTGACAACCCAAGTGGAAACAGGAGGTAGCAGCTCCCAAAAGGTAGCAGCTCCAGGGATGTGGGAAAGGGGACAGGGCCTTACCTTTCCTGAAGGTCATGCAGACTCTGCTCAGCTCGGTGTAACCCCTCTAGATCCTTCATCATCTTCTTCATGTGCTCCTTGGAGTAACGATTCTGGATATAGGCAAACCAGCAGCCGCCCACACCAATAACAATAGACACCACCAGCATGAAATCCTTGAGGTGATTATGGCGGGTCACTGTCAGAGAGAAAAGGCATGGTGAGTTAGGTTGCCCACTGCACACTTAGCCTTACAGGCTCTATTGCACCCCCTCCTCCAAGAAGCCTTCCCATTCAGGAGGAATTAGTTTCTCCTCTTAGACATACACTTGCTACACAGTATTATAGTAAGCTCAGTGCTTATTTCTCTGCTAAGTCGAGGCCTAGTTTAGAAAAAATGAGAGGACTTAGAGCAACACAGAAAACTTATTAAATTATGTTTCCCTAATATGCAGTGAAAAGGAGAGCACTAGAGCCTTCTCAATACATCCCAGCCATCTCTGGTCTGGGATGAATCCAAGTGCCCAGAGTCAGTGACTTCTACCCTACAGAATAAGAATGCTAGGGTGCTATAGTAGGTAGAAGGGTATGGCTGGTAAGGGTATAAAGCAATGTCACAGAGCAGAAGGTCTAGCTGTGGGACTAAGGTTACTGCAGGATCTGGGTCTCCTGGACTACTAGGCTTTTCTAGGTATAAGGCACAAAGTCCAGATAAGTGAAGCTCTGTAAGTCTCATTAATGGAGAGCATTTCTAGGCTATGGTTCAATCCAGAGAGCAAGTAGAACAGGCATAGCCTCAAGAGATTGGTATACATGAGACATCACACATGCCAGAAATAGAGGGACAGATCTACCTGTAGAGAATTTCTGGCAGCAATTTGGTGAAGTGTGAGGGCCCCATTCACCATCTGGGGTACAGAGTAATAATCGGTCTCTAAAGCAAAATTGAAAAGCTAACCAGGGAATACCACCAGAGGTAAGAGAAAAGGCCATGTCCTAGGAACCAAGCTAACCAGAAGACAGACTCCTGGAGACTAACATTGTTCCTCATATACCAGATCTGGGCTACAACGCAGACCTGAAAGAGACACCATAAGGAGAGAGGGTTGCTGCTGTAGCCCTTGCCTGGGTTGTACTAAACTTGCTATAGAGTAGCTATGGCCTCAGAGGACCCCCGATGTGGGAGTCAGGGAAAGAAGAAAAGAGGGTATCACCTCCTGGTTACACTCAGATAGGAGAGGGGAAGGTAGGAGTGACAGGATTTCAGGGCCTGGTAAGGACAAGGGGCTAACAGGAATCTAAAAGGACCCAGGTAGAGCCACCAAGGTGAGGCAAGGTCTAGACAATAGGTAAAGACAAATGTAGTTGGAAATTGCATGAACATGAAGCCCAGTTTGAGGAAAAAGGGTTATATTCATTGAAAGGCTGAGCAGCAGGACATGAGAACGGTGTATGACCAAAGACAGATTAATACATTCTATATCCATCCAAGGGAGAAGAGTTACTAGATCTGGGGTGGTAGCCATGTCCTTTACATGTTTATGTCAGAATCTTAGAAAAAACTAAGGGTTCTCTTTGGTCAACCTCTAGCCTCCATGCAGGCCTATACTTCCAGCCATACTCACGTCCTCACTCTCCTACCCCTCAAGTCTCAAGAAGAGATGCTTCTGCAGCACAGTGAGCTGCCTTTCTTTCTGGAACACACCTGCCTCCTACATAGCCTCTACCAGAGGCTAGGGTACTCTCTGTCTCCTGTATGTAAAGGACTTTTAATCTTGGCTTCCCAAGGTTTCTCAAATCCAACATCCCCTGTACATTCCTAATAAAAATCAAAGGTACTATTAT
Source organism: Macroglossus sobrinus (assembly GCA_004027375.1). Lineage (NCBI taxonomy): Eukaryota > Metazoa > Chordata > Mammalia > Chiroptera > Pteropodidae > Macroglossus > Macroglossus sobrinus. The sequence continues at coordinate 105,544 of PVKZ01003088.1, forward strand.
TTAAACAAGACTCCATTCGACCAGCACCCTCCCCCTTTTGCCACCCGTGCTTCAAAGTTCTTAAAGTGGGCATGAAGATTGGGTGCCTATCTATTCTACCCAGTCCCTTATTCCGCCTTTTTCAGATTGATTTGGAACAAAATTTTATTACTGTTTCCAGCTTCATAATCTCATCCAAGTCATAAATAAAAATTCCAATTGACCAAGGATAGAATCTAAGGTAATACTGTTCCATCTATCAGTACCCTCTCGGTCTCTTCAAATAGTTTTGACTTCTCTTAAATGTACAAGCATCCACCCCAAACATACATCCCTCTGCCTTATCAAATGCATAGCTGAAGCTCAGCTATACTTACAGCTATACTTATTTACGTCACCTCCCATGAGTGATGAATTGCGGTGGGAAGACAATTAGTCTAATCTAGTTGATTTACTCTATGGCCCCTATGGCCCCTAGTGATCATCACTTGTCTGTATGCCAGTGTCCAGTATAGCATCAACCAACACACAGAAGGCACACAATAAATATTTGTGGGATTGAATTGTTACTGATAAGTCTGAAGTATGATATCTTTCTCTCTCTCTCTCTCTCTTTAATCCACATAAGGAAGAGAAATAGAAAAAACATACAATGTACCAAGCATTTATATTCATCATGTTTAATTTTGACAACTATTCTCTAGGGTAGGGTATTAGTATTTCCATTCTATACACCAGAAAACTAAGGCTCATATGGGGCTCTGACTTGGTAGAATTCATAAAAAGTGACAGAGCTGGAATTCAAACCCAGATTTACCTGACTGCATGGTTTTTCTGCTATGCTCTACTTTCTCACTATAACTTTCACACACTCATATACAATGAAATGTTACTCAGCCATAAGAAAAGATGAAATACTGCCATTTGCAACAACACAGATGGATCTTAAGATAATCATGCTAAGCAAAATAAGTCAGAAAAAGTTGAAAACCACATGATTTCACTCATATGTGGAATATAAAACTGAAAGCAACAAATAAACATGACAGAGACTCATGGACACGGACAGTGGATTAGTGGTTACCAGAATATCATAAAATATTTGATCCCTATTACCCCTACCTATCTGTCCCCTCTATCCCTTTCTTCTGGGATAGAGGGGACAGATAGGTAGGGGTAATAGGGATCAAATATTTTATGATAGAAGGAAATCTAACAATGCAATATATATACAACAAACTGTTAAATTGTACACTTGAAACTTATATGATTTTATTAATCAATGTCACCCCAATAAAAAACTTTCACAGAATTGTAGCAGGTATGTTTCTGCTGTTACACGCAAACATCTCTCACCTTGAAGATGCCTATATCCCCTGATTTAGCCTGGGTGTCACTGTAAGAGTTCCAATGACTGAGTTTTCCCCTTAAACAACATCCTGGGAGCTGAGTGTGGCACTGTCACCAGGACAGGCCTTTAAGGTTAAACATAAAGCCTATGTAGAGAAATTCTTGTGCCATCAAAGAAGGCATGCCACACTGAGTATTATGAAAGGTAGGTTCTCTGTCGCCCTCTGCCCCAATTTGTTATGAAATTCGCTTCTCCCATCTAGATCTCAACTTTCTCAGCTACAAAACGCGTTATCACAGAATTCTAAAGAGATCCTTGTAAATTAAAGTGCTGAGAGATGTCTTACAAATCCGGTAGGTAATTAAGAATGCAGATGCAGAATTTGAAGAAGAGATAAGAGCTGGAGAAGCAGACATGAATAATTGTCAGGTCCCTTCAGTGGAGCTCTAGGCTAAACCCCAAAGTCCTAAAGGAACTCATGATGGTTAATTATATATATAAACCTGACTGGACTAAAGGATACCCAAGATAGCTGGTAAAACATTATTTCTGGGTATGTCTGTGAGGTCATCTTCACAAGAGATTAGTATTTGAATCAGAAGACTGAGTAAAGATCTCTTCACTAATGCAAGTGAGCATCATCCAATCATTCTGAGGTCCTGAATAGAACCAACAGGCAGAGGAAAGGCAGATTTGCTCTCTCAGCTTGAGCCGAAACATCTATCTTCTCTTGTCCTCTTATCAGTGCTCCTGGTTCTAAGGTTTTCAGACACAGACAGAGACTTTACCAACTGCCCTCTGGTTCTCAGGCCTGTGGACTTGGACTGAATTACATCATCAGCTTTCCTGGTTCTCCAGCTTGCAGACAGCAGATCATGGGACTTTTTGGCCTCCATAATTATGTCAATTCCTATAATAAATCTCCTCTTATACATATCTATATACATATCCTTGATTCTGTTTCTCTAGGGAACCCTGAATGATACAGAATCTATATAGTGTCAGAAAAAGAGAGGAAAATCAAGAGTCTAGTCTATGCCTAATCAGATGTACTTCTTCCCATCATAATCCCATTCCCATTCTTCAGTTCCTACTACCTTCCCAGCTCACCACAGTCCACAGAGATCCTTCCATTCCTTCTCCTCCAAACTAGGATTCCCTAATTAACCCACTCTTTGGACAGGTAAACGTGGATTATCTCTTGCTATCTCAAGGACTGCCTTATGTATTTTTCAGCTTTCATGTTAGTCACCTTCTTTCTAATAGTCTGTGAGTTCCTCAGGGCTAGAAACAAGACATATTTCTATCTGTGTAGCACCATACGCAGCATAGAGTCTGATGAGAGCAGATACTCAGCAAAGGCGAAAAGCAGAGAAAAGGGGGAAAAAAAGGGAGATTTTAGCAGAAAAGAGAGCGGTGTACCATACAAAGTGCATGTGTAGGGCAAATACCAGCTCCTAGAGACAAGAAGAGTATGGCCAGCTGTCCTGCACAGCCCCACACAATCTCAGCTCTCAGAAACCACCCGGAGAACATAGCCAGGGCAGAGAGATGATGGAGATTTCAGGAGAGCAGATGTGGCTGGCTAGGTAAACAGAGCTAACCTAGGAAAGCTGGCTGAGATCTGAGGAGCCAGGGCATGACAGAATTCCTAGTCTGAGTGCTGTGAATAGATTTCTTAGCAAAATGAGGTTAACTGTTAACACAATCAGGCCTAAGACAGGGGAGGAGATGTAAATTAATGAGATGCTGACATGTTAACAGAGTCAGGGGTAATGGTGAAAATTTTCATACCAGTTAACATTGAGAAAGTGAGCCTCCAATCATTATCTCTTTCTGGAAGACCCTCTCCCAATCTTTTCTCTCCACACTTTTTACTGACTCTGACTCTTGCAGATACAGATACCTTGACTCTGGCAGATACAGATATTCATTCTTTACTGACAAAATGTGTGCTAAGAATTTCTGCTGTCATTTACTTATCCTTCTGTGCTGAAGTGTCTGTTTAACCTATAAGAGCTATTCCAGGGCCCTCTTTCCCTCTGGTTATAGCCCCAAAGTGTTTTAACTGCCTCACATATCCAAAGATGCTCCATAGGTAGCAGTTCTCCCCACAGCCAAGCTGGACCACATTTTTCTCCCATCTCCCCTCAGTCCCATAGTTCTGGAGAAGCCCAGCCTCTTTCTGTATAACTTCTAACATACATCACCTGGCACCCACTCCTTGCTGGGCCATATGCTAAGTGCTAATGACAACTAAATAAAGCTGTTTCTGCCCTCAAAAAGTTCCCAGTTTAAAGAGTAACAGACAAGAAAACAGAATGTTATTTTAAAAAGCAGGTACAGCGGGCTGTGGCTTCCCAAAGGAGAATAAGAAGGAAAGGATGAGAATGCCTTGGAAGAGGCTGGAAAATCATCCTGGAGAAGGCTTGAAGGTTGAATTGGAACATAACAGAAAGGACAAAGAAAGGATAGAGCTGACAGAGACCAGAGAAAGCTTTGCAGAGAGGCAGCCACTCATGCTTACCAAGGACTTTTCTCTATTATCTGAGCCACAACTTTCCCAACCCAACAATTACTCATAGGTCTCTCTCTGCACCCTTCTCAATGCTCCTGCTAAAAGTACAAAGGGCACAGTAGCCCCTAACCCAGGACTAAGCACAGTAGGCATACTGTACACTAAAAATAGTAGCTACCATTTTTTTAGGGGAAATTGGGGCATAGAAAACCTTGGGTATATGCTCATAGTCAAAAAACTTCTGAGTGATAGAGCAAGTTTGCTTAATTTCAAAGCTGGAACTCTTTATATCTTGTTTCCTCTAACAGAAGTAGAGGGTAGAATAATAGAGTAGAAAAGAGTACTGAAATATAAGTTAAAGACCTGGGTTTGAGTCATGGCTCTGCCAATTAAAAGCTGAAAGACCTTTAAAAACTCATCTCATCTCTCTGAGTCTCAATTTCTCTGAGAAATTATCTGCAGAGGAGAAAAAGCCCCTGCATGAATGATCTGCTGCCAGAGTGAGACCTCAGCTTAGGCTTCAAACGGAACACTGCCTTTGGGCCTTTAATTCTCAGAGCACACCCAATACCTGACCACTGGCACTGTCAGGGGCACTCTACAGGGGTCATTAAGCTTAGAGTCAACTTTGCAGGGTGGAAAAGGCTGTAAAAGGCTATGTGACACTCACTCTGGTCATACAGGAGGACTGAGATGTCTTCTGTCAGAAAATGAACCCTGGGGTGGCCCTGTGCTGAGCCAGTCTGATCCCATTTCCCTCTTCCCAAGTTCTGAGGCTACTGTAGGCAGATGGATCCTGCTCACTCAACAGACTCTGCTGGCTACTGCACAACAAACCTCTAATTTTGAGATTTCTTGCATCTCAGACCAATAGCAGGGTTTTTATTAAGGTTGGGCAATAAAACAAGGAAACAAAAAATGGAAAATAACAAGTGTTGGGAAAAGTGTGGAGAATGGCTGGCAGCTTTACCTGGCCCAGATTCTCTGGGGTGTTTATCTACTACAGAGCCTGAGAACCATAGCCCTAAGAACTCACCCAGGTATAGAATATAGGTCAGAGCCAGCATAGGCTCTTACTCTGAAGTACTGCATGGGTGTTGGACAGGGAACAGTACTGAACCAGGGACATGAGTCCATGCTTAGATGGGAAAACAGAGTCTGGGGGGAAGTAGATTCTTTGCAGGTGCCCACCAGGCATGGTCCCATGGTCCCTTGCATAAGTCTTCTGGCAAAGAGATTCCTAGTATTTTCTTCAGATTCTATCTGGCAATTTTTAAATTTTTTATTTAACAATAATCAGTAGGAAAGTGTAAAAACAACATTTACCATCAGGATAGCTGCTGGTCTAAAATATTAGTTTCCAGGAGTACACCCAGCTCTATCTGAGTCCTTAAATGAGAGAACCTGTAAGAGTCTTAATGACCAGGCCTATCATACAGAAGAGGAAACCCAAGTCTAGGCAGAAGAACTGAATTGTGATAGGTCATTTGATAAGACAAGGGCCAAACACAGAAGTCCCAAAAATACAGAATATAGACAGCAGTAGGAAGGAATAGACCTCCTATCTTTTACACAGTACCCTTATCAACCAAAGAGTTTTGTTTTTTCCCAAATCACAGAATATCATAGCTGAAAGGAATTTTAAGGATCCATTAGCTCAATTGTTTAATGATACAAATCAGAAAACACACCCTGAGAGAAGTAATCTACCCAAGGTCACACAGTGAGTAGAGATTTTGAAGAGACCAAATTTTATAAGTTCTCTATATGAAAGTCCAGGAGTTACAAAAAATGTACATGATGATGTACATGATGATGATAATGATGATACCGACAACTGGGATATAATTCACATATCTTAAAATTCACTCTTTTAAATGTACGATTCAGTGGGTTTAGCTTATTTACAAGGTTATATGACTATCAGCACTATTAATTTTAAAATATTATCATTACCCCAAAAAGAAATCCCATACCAACTACCAGTCACTTCCAATTTCCCACTCCCTCCAGCGCCTGCCAATCACCATTTTTCATTGTCTACGGATTTATCTATTCTGGTTATTTCCTATAATTGGAATCATATAGTATGTGACCTTTTGTGTCTGGCTTCTTTTACTTCGTGTAATGTTTTCCAGGATCATCCAAGTTTCAACCCATATCAGAGCTTCGTTCCTTTTCATGGCTAAATAATATTCCACTATATTTATATACTATAACTTGTGAATCCATTCATCCACTGGTAGACACTGGGTTGTTTCTACCTTTTGGCTATTGTGAATAGTGCTGCTATGAACACCTGTACATGTACTTGCTTCAGTACCTTTTTTCAATTACTTGGGTACAGGCCTAGGCAAGGAATTGCTGGGTTATATGGTAACTCTATGTTTAACTCTTTAAGGAAAAAGCAGACTGTTTTCCACAGTAGTAGAACCATTTCACATTATCACTAGAAATGCACAAGTGTTCTAATTTCTCCACACTTTTCCCAACACTTGTTATTTTCCATTTTTTGTTTCTTTGTTTTTGTTTTTATTATAGCTATCCTAGTGGGTGTAAAGTCTCTTATTAGCTCTAATACCTCCCTGTCCTGCCTATCTCAGAAGTGAGTTTTCTGTTGACTTCTGACCTCCCTTTCGGTTAGGTCACATGCAACCTACAGGCTATATGAAACGAGCCTATGAGAAAATACCTCTGTCTTGGTCTCAGTCTAACCTGCTTCACTAGAGATCTTCTTGCTGGCTCTGACCTCCTGGACCCTGGAACCAGAATACTTAGTATTCCGGTTCTCATGCTCCAGCCCTAGCTGGTTTTTCCTTGCTCACTTTAACCTCCAGTATCTAATGTACTCTTTCAGATATGGTAAATCTCATTTTGATACAGTCTGGTAATATATCTTAGAAGACTGATGAAGACTTTCAGGCTGCTGAAGGCCTCCCTTCCTGGGGAGTGACAGAGGAAAACCTTTGCAAAAGTAGCCTAGCCTTTACTGCTGGGTTTGGTTCTTCTGGTGTAAGTATTCTTGATGGTGTATTATAAAGAGAGGGGTGTGAGTTGTTAATGGGGACAGTTTAATAAGGCCACTACCATCTTTTAAGACTCAGCTCAAGAATTATCATCTCCATAAAGATTCTTGGACTCTGACTGAAAATTCCTCCCTATTTTGTGCTCCCAACTTAATTCTGGAAAGACCTACACAACTGTAATACTGGGTTTGTTGCCCATTTGCTCTATTTGTTGATATAGACACACCTGTATCAAGACATCAGCTTGGAGACTTGTTGAAGTCAAACACACAGACAGGGAAATGCTATACAATAGACCCCCTTATTTGCAGTTTCACTTTCCAGTTTCAGTTACCCACAGTCAACCACAGTCCAAAAATATTAAATGGAAAAATTCCAGAAATACATAATTCATAAGTTTTAAATTGCACATCATTCTGACTAGCATGATGAAATCTCACGCTGTCCCACTCCATCCTGCCTGGGACATGAATCACCCCTTAGGCCAAGATATCCTCACTGTATATGACACCTGCCCATTGGTCACTTAAGAGCCTTGCTGATTATTAGATCAGCTGCAGTGGTATTGCAGTGTTTGTGTTCAAGCAACCCTTATTATACTTAATGCCACATTTGTAAAATTTTTATTATAGTATATTGTTATAATTGTTCTATTGTTGTTGTTGCTTCTCTGTTAATGCACCTAATTTATAAATTAAACTTTATCATATATATATATATATATATATATATATATATATATATATATATATATATATAGGGTTCGGTACTATCTGCTGTTTCAAGCATCCACTGTAGGTCTTAGAACATAGCTCCCATGGATAAGAGGGGACTATGGTAATGCCTCTGACCCTGCTTGCCAGCCACTTCTCTAGACTGGTTCTTGACACTATACCATTCTGCTGCTGGCATCCTCAATTCATGCCAATAGCTCCCAAAAAGCAGACCTTAAGAGTCTGTTTGGTCAAAACTAATTTTCTAAGGTATCTTACTAATTTTGTTTCCCCTGAGCTCACTTAGAATAATAAAAAGGATATCATGGTTAGTTGTTGCCACCTTGCAGGTCTTCAGAAGCTAAATTCTCTCAACTAACTACTGGCTGAAAAGAACACTTTTCTTTGGACCTGAGTGTGTCTCTATTGCTTCAGTGAAAGCTTACTTAGTCTTCTTTGGTTGTCCAAGGACTGAAGATGGTCAGTAATCAGATCATACATTCTGCATACTCACAATGGGAGCAAGGAAAAGCATTCAGCCCCTTATGGGTTACTTTTATCCTTGAGTATACCTTACACATTTCAGCCATTGTTTTCTTGTTCAAGTTGCTTCCACCACCTAAAATGCCCTCTCCTGCCATCTCCATGGAATGAAGCCCTACCTTAAGGCAGAGCTCACATGACACCTCTTCAATAGTAAGCCTTCTCTACCTCTCCTGTGTACCTCAGAAGCACTTTTTGCCTCTCTAGAACATTCATTTGATCCCTTTAAGGTAGAATATGACTCATCTGGGTCCTTCCTATAAGGTCCAGCACCTCTCTGGTACAAAACAGGTATTTTCTTAATGTACTTAATGAATAGATGTTAATATCTGGCTGGACCAAAATGTAAAACTATTTCATACATCAACATCAGTGGAAAAGGTGAAGGCATTGCGTTGCAGGTGTGCCAAGGAGACCCAGGGCCTCAGCCCAGCCACCCCAACAGCCTTGGGTTCCATTGCATATCAGCAACCCTTCTCTCCACGTGACTCACAGAGAGGAGGCCCAAAGAGCACTGTGTCCAGAGCCTTCAGCTGCAGTTTCTGCCGATGGCTCCGGTCTGTCATCTTCAGCACAGTCCCTGTCATGGTGGTGTTGGTTACAGCAAGCCTGTTGAGGCAAAGAGTAGGCGCTCAAGTTTCCTGCCAGCAAAGCCAGGAATGATCTTGGTGAAATTACCCACCTCCTCCAGGAACATTTCCATGACTTCGAGCTCTTGGTGACTGCTCCCATGTGCATTCTATAACACAGAATCTATACAAGTAGATCTCAACAGGAACTATGCAGGAACACATAACATTTACCAAAAAATTTTCACCCCTCTTTTCGTGTCTACCATTTCTTGAACATCCTAAGGATTATCTATTTGTGACCATTACCACAATTAACTGTAAATTTTCTATTGTGCTTCCCCTTGTAGAGATTATCACTATATCCCTACACTCCCACCATTTGTAAATGCAGCCTCCTGCCCAGCCTTTGTCAGAATGTCATGCCACATGACCCAGTGATTCTGGACCTCTGAATTATCCTAATCCTAACCTAATTAAACATATTTAATAATGAATATATTTAATAATCATTAACTATAAACCTGCTGATGACAAACACTGCACCTGCTTATTAGCTCATATCTGAGTCACTGTAATTTACTCCCAGATAGCTGTAATTTTTTTATGACCTTCAACCATACTGTTAATGATAACTCTTTAATAAGAGAGGGACTATAAACAAAAAAATGACCTCTGAAAAACTGGACTTTATTTCTCTTCTGCTTGAACAAAGTAGGTATAGGAGGAAAAGGGTATAAGATATGAAAGATTGAAAACCACTGGTCTGAGTCCCACAGTGAACATTTATGACTACACTACTCCATATGGTCAGTGTTCTTTTTGGAAGCATAGCTTTGTTTCCCCAGATAGAAAGAAGCTTCTGACATCACAGTGTGTGTTTATACTCCTGCCTGGGCATGCAGGAGTAGCAACTTCCTTCTCTAGTTCTGAGAAGCCATTAAGCCCACTTATAAGAGAGGCAATGAGACACTGGTGGGAAGTGGAGGTGGGAGGAGTAGAGATCTAGTTTCTGGTTTCAGCTCTATCATTGAGTGACTCATTTGTCCAATCATAAGCTGTTTGGTCTCCCCCAAGCCCTGCGCCCCCAACCAGGGGCATCAGTTTCCTTCTGTGTAAACTTACGTAAACTCAGATGCTTCCTATAAGCCTGAGAATTCTTAGAGATCCTCTTTAGAGCAATTTTACCAAGTGTACTGGCTTTCATCTGACTGATCAAAATAAGTGTCATCTTTTCTACACAGTCTATCTGTCAAAGAAACCTATAGATTTGAATGCTATTTATTTCTAAGCAATGAGAGAAATGAGAAAGGAGCTAACACTTACTAAGCAACTACTCTGTATCTCATACTATTCTGAAACTTTATATATAATACCTCAGTTAGTTCTCATGACTTTAAGAAGTCAGTTTTACTATTAGCTCCACTTTACAGATACAAAAACTGAGACTTAGAGTTGAGTCTTGCCCAGAGTCACATAGCAAGTAAGTGGCAAAGACATGAAACAAACTTAAATCTGCTAGATTCTTTCCTTATACCATGCTGCCTAGTGATGTGCCTACCACCACCCGCTACTTCATGCACTAAAGGCTCCATGCTTCCTGCTATCTCTAAGGTGCCACAGTTTGGCTTCCTCCATTCTTGAGCCCAGCCTAGCTGAGTTTGTTCTTAGATCTAATCTTAGCCACAGGAGGGCTAAGTGAACCCATTACCTGAGAACTGACTTCTTATCTTATGCTTTACAGTTTTAATCCAACCCATAGCCACTTCTCAAGATGAAATGATCCAGTGATCCATAAGGCAATACTGTTATTTCCACGGGTAATGAGAAAGAAATCTAAATCTTGGAACTTCATGGCCAATCATCTATGCAATTTCCTGTCTCTTCCATTAAACATGGAGTTCCTAGAGGCAGATGTGAGGTCTAATGTATGTCTTTGTCCTCAGGGCCCAGGAGAGAGCATGGCATATGGTAGGCAGTTGGTAAGGTTTTGTTAAATAGAACTAAAGATTTCTAGGAAGTCCATCTTCAATTACATGGGGCAAGAGGAAGATGTAGTAAAAAAAAGTAAGGCACTCAGAATCAAGCAGACCTGGTTCAAATCCCAGCTCTACCATTTAACAGTTTGGCTAAATCATAAAATATTTGAAATTCTGTTTGTTCACCCAAAAGTTGGGATAGTAATTCCTTCCTCCCAGAATTGAGAGAATTAACTTAAATAATAAGCAGGAAAGCACTCTATGAAGAGATGTACAAATATCAAGATTATTACTCTCTCCATATCAAGATTATTACTCTCTCCAGAGTAAGGAGAAGCTGTGAAGAGGAGGCTACAGGCAGCACAGGAAGGAGCAGCCAACTCAGCTAGGGCTGGACAGCAGTGGCTGGTAGCTCTGTGGCTGGAGACTACAATGTATGGGCATTCCAACAGCTTCCCCTTCTCCTTTCCCCTTTGCTGAAGCTCATAATCAGATGCACATACATGATAAGATGACAGATTATACAAAAACGGCACTTATCAGACAGTAAGCCCTTTGAGGGCAAGGGCAGATTGTTGTAATCTTTATGCCTAGCAAAAGTACTTGTCACAGAACAGGTACCCAGTAAATATTTATTGAATGAATAAGTAAATGTATTAATGACTGTATGACTGATGGCACTAATATGACATAACAAGAAGTCCAAATAGTACTCCATCCTCTTCCCACTCCCACCCCAAGCCCTAGCATACTGTGCCTATGAAGGAGGCAGAGTTAAGATACAAGAGCTGTTGAAAGAGTCATTCCAGAGAAGAGGCTCAGCTCAAAGGTAGGGAGGCTAAAAGAGTCCCCAAGGCTCCTGGGTAATAAAAGAGGCAGCTGCTAGGGGGAGGACAGCAAAAAGAAAAGAGAAATAGCACAGGCTTTGAAGTCCGCCCAGATCTAGTTTCAAATCACAGTTTTGCTTCCAACTAGCCATGTGACCTTGGAAAAGTTATTTAGCCAGTTTCATCAGCTTTATAGACTACCTACCATATAGGAGTGATATAAGAATTAAATGAGATACTATACATAAAGTGTTGAAGTAGAGTTCCTGGCATATACTAAGAACACAATAAATGGCAGCTATTAGTACTATTCCCAGTATTGATAGAAATATTAAATAAGAGAATGGATGCTAAATACCCATCATGCTTTATAGCAAGTGCACAGTAGATGTGAGAAGAGGAAAGGTCTATAGATTTCGCCCTAAAAAGGGTAGAACCTCATTTAACCAGCCAGAGCAACCTGAAGGTAGGCTGACCCCAGCCCACTCCCTGTGCCCCCAACTGAAAGAACCCAGTCTCCTCCTGACCTCGGCATGGCATGGCCACTGAGCTGCAGCTTCCTGAAGGTCTCCTCATACTGAGGCAGCTCCACATATGTGATCAGCCACTGCACCACCTCGTCCACGGTCCAGTTGTATACTGTAGGATGAGACAAACAAATGAATGCCAAGCACTGCTTACACAGATGTGAAATCTAATGCATGTCTTTGTACTCACAACCCAGGAGAGAACATGGCATATGGCAAGTATTTGGTAAAGTTTTATTAAATAGAACTGAATATTTCCATGAAGTCCATCTTCAGCTACATGAGACAAGAAGAAAATGAAGTGAAAAAAACAGGGCACTTAGAATCAGGCAGACCTGGTTCAAATCCCAGCTCTGTCACTTACCAGTTTGGCTAAATCATAAAACATTTGAAATTCAGTTTGTCCACCCAAAAGTTAGGATAGTAATTACTTCTTCCCAGAATTGTAAAAATCGACTAATAAGTAGAAAAGCTATAAAGGAATGTACAAACATTAAGATTATTACTCTCTCCAGAATAAGAAGAGGCTATGAAGAGGATCACATCAGCTCAGTCACACTGACTTTACATCTACCACATGTTTATCTGTTTAACATCTCTCTCTTCCATAAAATCCTATGTATGAAAGAAATACACACTCTGTTTTTTGTTTATATATGTATAAATATATACACATGTACATGACATAATATACACATAATATAGGCTTATATAGAGAGATGGATCCAGATGACATCATTTAAGCCCTGAGTCGGAGTATACCCATAGATAGCCCTATTTACAGATTTTTCAGTTTTGTGCAACATGGCAAATCACATCATCACTGTATGTGGACCACTAAAACTAATCATTCTTCAATATTATAATGTTGTGATGTTTAAATGGAAAATTATAAAAATAATCCTTGAAAAATAGTTTTAATATTTGTGTGGTATTTAGACACATAGATAACAAATTTATCTCCACACTTTGTCAAGAGTCAACAATAAAGAAAAAAGTGAACTTAAAACACAAGGCACAAGTTCAAGGCAAGTGAAGGTCAAATGACATCATGATGTATTATATAAATCAAAGCTGCATTGTAGCTTGAATAGAGAAGGATGGTAGGAGGACTGAGTCATCAGATGGCACCAGGCAATACAAGCATACTTAACTTAAAGAATCTGGGAGCAACTGAGTTTCAGCAAAAAGTCATTTTATTGGATTAGAAGTTTGTTTTTATTTAATGTACAAATCTGTTTTGCTTATATTTGTATGCAGATTTTATACAGCAACTGAAACCTCATTTTATGTTTATACACATTTAAATAACACTATAATAAAATAATTTAAGTCAGCATCACAAGTCTGAGATAATTTCCCTTACAAAGAATGTGTACATTCAAGTTTGAAAACTACTGCTGTGAGCAGTAAGAAGACTAAAAAGTTTTGAAGTCAAATGAGATGGTTAGATTCATCACCCTCCTCTCTTAAGATTCATATTGAACACTTCTATCAGAATGCTGTCTAATTTCCCATTAATAATTAGAGAATATTAAGGTGTGTATCATGTCTTATTCATTTTTGCTCACCCTGTTGTCTCTAAAATGGAGCTTCATTTACAGTGGCTTCAATGAGAATTTACTCAAAGAATGACTACCCTAGATGAGGAGTTCTAGAAATGTTCTGACCGTAGACCTCCAAACGATAATCTCCTTAGACTAATGTACAGCTCATGGGGACAGTTAACTTCTAAAACGCTTGTTGAAAAAATCGGCATTCCTCTGGTAGGCACACCTCAGGTCTTAGATTGTTTCTGCCATTCTCACATAAGCTAGTTGAAAGCCTGGCCTTGGCCCTTCATTTTCCTTCTTCCCTTACTATGGAGCCCAGCACTGGTTCAAAGCAGACACTCAAAAAGACATCCTGAATGAAATCAAGTTGAAGGCAAAAATGCTCCAATCTCTTGATATCCTCAAGAAGCTTCTGGAGCTCAGGAGGAAAGTTCTGAAGCCAAGAGACTTCGGAGGTACATTATTTGCAGAGGCACAGGAGGGAAAAAGGGAAAGGTGCCAGGGGATGAAATGAAGCAGGTAGAGTGCCCTAAAGCTGCATCCTGGAAGACAAAATCCTAGAGGTTTAGGTGAAAGGTGCCTAGTCATTGCTTGGTTAAATTTCTAATTCCAGACTAGAATACATTGGAGGGAAGAGACAAATAAATTTCTAAGAGATATGTTCAAATCTTAGGGTTTGGAAAAAGAGGATGACAGAGCTGAGGTTTAAGAAGCATTACAGAAAGTAGAATGTATTAGTCATTATTCCTGAAAATGAATACATAGCTACACACATTACAAATGTGGTCATTTACTATGGTTTGAAATATCGGGTAATAAAGGCATATTAGAGTGACACACAGACATGAGGCAGACAGACAAGTGCTAACCTGTAAAGTACAGAGAACAACACACTCTTGCCACACTGCTGCCAAAGGAGCTCGGCCCTATCCAAGACAAAAGGGGCCTTTCTGCTGGGCATGTGGAATGGAAAGAAGGCCACTTTTTTATTGCTAGAAAGGCCTGAGGCCAGTGGTGTTACAAAAGCCTTTTGTCTACTGGGAGAACGGCTTGATACAAGCCTGAACATGGACCTTTGGCATGCCGGAATTCCTCTATCCGCACCCTACAATGTAGTGGAGACAGGCAGGAGTCACTCTAGACCAAGGTTTCTCAATCCCTGCTGCTTTGTTGTAGGGGGCTGTCCTGTGCATTGTAAGATGTTTAACAACATCTCTGGATCTACCCCACAGGACACCAGTAGCATGCTGCCAGTCATGACAATCAAATATATTTCCAGATACTGTCAAATGTTCCCCAAGAAACAAAATTGTCCCCAGCTGAGAACCACTGCTCTAAACACTACATTAGGTGAGGCAGAGGGTCCTATAAGGGCGGTCACTCTACTCTAGTGAGATGGTCTGAACATAGTAGGCCCTCATGTAGCTAAGCTGTAAGGAAAAGGGATAATGGTTTCAGTATGCCAAGCCAAACCCCAAGGCGGTTGTTTTTTGTTCTTTTTGTGCTCTACATATCATTCTGTTACCTAGGCAAATGCCCTACCTAGGTAGGGCTTGGCAGCATGGTGTTGTTCAACCAGAGTCACTGCAATCTGAACAAAGCTTCATTCTTGTCAGATAGCAACTCTGTATCCCAGCATGAAGAGCTCACTAACCAGTCAAGTTGAGATATCAGAGTCCTTTGTCCCTAAGGTTCAAGTACCTAAAAGTTAAGTCTTGTTCTGCATTCTCATTCCAAAAAAGAAAATGAACAGATTCCTAGGTCAAAGTCAGGAAGAAGGCAACTGCAGGTACAGAGAGAGCTCTGTGGTTACCAGTGAAATGCTACAGCATTTGGCAAGGAGAGCTTAGTACAGATACAGGCTCCAAATGACTCACAAATCCAAATCCTAGGAAGACAGTCAAACGAGAGATAGTCTTCAAAAGTCATCAGTCTCTTATCCTCCTGAGCTTGTCCATGTAGCCCCTGGAGAGATCAAAGACTATAGAACTCTGAGCAAAATAACAAATGGTTACACAGAATCAGAGAAGGTCAACCTCTGGAGTCTTCTGCAACAAATAGTCCTTCATAAGAGAAATAAACAAGTTGACTAAATTTGTAATCTCCAACCTTTTTAGTGACATAAACTACCTGTAAAAAAACTTGAGCACACATTACCAATATATGAATATCTGTTTATAAATTAGATACATGTAATGACATTAGTAATATTGTAAAACATAAAAATTAAAAAGTGAGATAAAAATAATTGCAATATAAATACAAGCCCTAGTATTTTCTTATGGCACCCCAATCAACCATCTTGTGTGGGCCCACTTGAAGTGCACATACTGCCACTGGAAACTACTAGACTAACAGTCTCCTTCATCCCAGCATAAATGACCTGAACTTCACAGCCTCCCCTGGGGGCTGCCTCTGCTGTAGCTCTTGACTTTGCAGTCCTCTTCTAGCATAGGTATCTTACAGCATTTACTTATTCATCCTTGAACAATGCTCTCAGACTTCTACATCTTTGCTATTTCCATAAAAGCTCTTTTCCTTCTTCTTGTCCTACTAAGCACCAACTAATCCTTAAAACCCAGCTCTACCTCTTTACTTGTTGAAACTCTTTGGAGCCCATTTCAAAATCCCCTCTTCTAGAACCTTCCAAATAAGTATGAGGTCTCTCTTCTCTACTTACTTAGCACTTTCTTTATACAGACTTCTTTTCTAACATATGTTATATTGTTATTATTTAGTCACAAATCTCTCTTCTCCAATACATTGTAAGTAATTTAGTAGAGAACATGTCTTTTTCATTTATGTATTCCCCAATGTCTAACACAAGGCTAGATCATTCTAAGTACTCTGTAAATTTTACTGAATGGACAAAAGAATAGATATAAATGAATGAATGAATAAACGATGGCCATCTGTGGGCCATCTGTGCCAGGTACTGGGAACAGAGCAGTGATCGAGACAGAGATCCCTACTCCCATGTAGCTTGCTATCTACCAATACCTGTCTCTCGGAGTTGTTGAAGTAAATGAGTCCATATGTTTGAAAATGCTTGGGATTTAATATAAACTCAGTAATAACTGTGTGTGTATATGTATATATAGTCATTCAAAAAGAGGTAGATGTTGTGGTCAGAATCTGAGTAGATAGAGATATAGGCCTATCAGAGAAAAGAAACATAAACAAAGATAACTATAAACTGTTAAGACTGCTCAGAGAACAATGCATTTGTCTGAGGTCCAACAGTTACATATAGAAATGAGGAGACTGAGACATTATTGAAGCTAAGTGATAGAAGTCTTTGAAAGGAGGTGGTCTCAAGCTTCAAAGTCATTTATTTATTCATTGGAAAAAAAAAAAAACATTTGTCAAGCACCTACTACTACTTGCCATGCACTGCTCTTGGAACTAGGGACATAACAATATATAAAACAGAGTCACAGATCTCTGATGCTTAGGGATCTGAGACAAACTAAAACACTATAAACAAACAACTATATGTTGGATAGTGATGAACACAATGAAAAAAAATAATAAAGCAGGGCAAGAGAATAAAGAGCAGTGCTATATCAGATCTGATCAGGAAAGGCCTCTCTGATAAGGTGACATTTGAGCAGAAAATGAAATAAAGGTGTAAGCCATGTGACCACTTGGGGAAGGGACATTCTAGGTAGATGGTACAGTAAATACCACTTGAACTTACCACTTGAACTATAGTGATACCTCCATGGATATACCAGGGCAGATCCTTGGCCTTAGCCTATCCCTTCTCTTGCCAGAGAAAGAATAAGCAGTAAGAAATGGGCCCCTGAATCAGTATATCTTTTCCCTAATGGATCAGTGGTAAACTCCTCACTTACTTTTATGGATCAAATCCATATCCCAAAAGAACCATATCTGGCAGGAAGGTTTCCAGTGCTTTCTTTACCTCTCCTTCACATACTGTTAGTTAGTTAGTCACTCAGTCAGTCTCTGGTCAGCGGTTGGTCAGCCTTATGGTCAGCTCATCAGATATAGCACAATCATTAAGAATGTGGGCTTTGGAACCAGGTGCCGTGGTTTGAATTTGGGATCTGCCACTTACTAGATGTAAAACCATGAGCAAGTTACTCAACCTTTCTGTGCTTCATTTTTGTTACCTATAAATTGGTAAGAATCAGAGTTCTAACATCATACAAGTATAGTGAAGATATGGGGAGCTCCTAGCATTCAGAAAGGGTTAAAGAAATATTAACTATTATTATTATCACCATTCATTTATTCATTCATTCACCAAGCTTTCATTGGCTACTACTCTAGGAGGTCCTGGGTGAGTTACTAGATATCAATCTGTATGATCTCCATCATTAAGGGCTCTCTTCTAGAGAAAGAGACATACAATAAAATAAATTGCTATGATATAGAATGATAGGTGCTACATCAAAGGAATATATGGGGTGATATGGGAGCACAGAGAAAGAAGTGACGGAGTGAGTTAGAAAAGGCATCACAAAGCCTAGCTTATCTGGCTACTCTGGATATAGAGCACTCCAAGACATCTATAGAATCTTACCAAAGTGGCTCTTCCTAAACATAGTTTGTGATCTAAATCTATGATTTGTCTCTCTTTCTTTCTGGCTCTCACTGACACTCTGTCATCTGTGCCTAGAATGAGGCAAAAATCTTAGTTTTCTAATATGATGTTAATATCAAGCCCTGAACCATCACTGCAAAAATAATCTGGCCCTTGGGCCTAGGCCTCATGCACAAAGGCCCACTAGGCTGTCTGGCAAAAACCTGGTCTATGCTGCTGCAGAGTCTAAGAGAACCTAGGCTTTGGAATGTTGAATAAGCCAAACAACTTGTATAAGATAACACAATGGTAGATCCAAGGACAAACTTTTGTCTTCCACATGCCTACTCTGTGCCAGGCCCTGTGCTAAGTATTGAGATATAGAATCATAGAAGGTAATGCCCTTAAGCAGTCTGGTGGGAAAACAGGCAGGGGGACAGATCATTGCAATTAAGAGCTATGTGCTGCAATGAGATAAGCATAACAGGCTGTGAGAACACAGACAAGGCACCTAACCCAGCCTGTGGTTTCCAGGGAAGATATCCTGAAGAAGGGGATACTTTAGTGGAATCTTAATTGTCAAGTATGATTTAACCAGATCAACAAAGGAGGAAGAACAGGAGGAACAGTGTATATGAAAGCATCAAGGGATTGTGGGGGTCCAGAACCAGCCACCGCAGGATGTGCCTGACATTACTTTGAGCCAAAGGCAATTTTAGCTTTAGGCTCAAGAGAAACTTTTGCTCCAGCCCAACCCCAACTCCTTAGTTACCTAAAAGAATTTGAATCAGAGGCCTTGCCCACAAGAGATTATCAGAAATAACTTCTTTTGACCTATCTATAGGGCAGGGAAAACTTCATTTCGTAAAGGTCTGCTCTTCTTATCATCCTGCAATGACCTTCTGAAGCCCCCAAGGCACCTTACCTCATGGCTAGCTCAGGATGTCTTGCATACTTCAACCCCTCTTTCTATCTCCGACTCTTATATATGCCAAGTTCCCGTGCATACAATATTAAATTTGATATTCTCTTGTCAATCTGCCCCCTGTTGATTTGATTATTTGGCCACCCCAAAAATGAACCAGAAGAGAAAAAGGGGTCTTTTTTCTCCTCCCCTACAGTCTTGGAACTGTGAGCAGGATCATCACCGGCTGGTAAAATTCTTTACTAGCTAACCGAGAAACTGCTCTCTTTGGCTGGAAAAACTGCTTCTTCCTGAGGATCACTGCAGACAAAGAGATCCTGGGACATCTGGCTAAGCTGGCACAAAAAAAGGTAAGACTTCTTACCATTGTCAGCATCCCCAAAATCTCTATCTGTAGCAGTGAGGCAAGGGGGGTGTCCAATAAAATGAGAGTGCTGAGCAATTTTTTTTTTCTTTCTAAATTTAAATTGGCAGGAGAAAATATTTGTAGAACTAGTTCCTTGAATTTTAGTGACTCGTAAATTTGGTAGCTCACTCTTAGTTTCATTGATCCATTTCCTTCTAGAGATAGTCTCTGTTCTTTGTGTCTCTCTGCCTGTTGTGCATAAGAAGGAAAATCCATAGAGAAGACCAAGTCAAACCTACTGAATGAGGGTTTTCCTTTTGTCCTGTTCTAGGTCCTGAGAGCTTCAGTTTTCTTTTTTTGACCAATGAGAATATTTTCTCCCTGCACCCATCACCTAGAGGGTGCATTCAGCAGTGACACTTTGGTGGCCATACAGTTAGAATGGGGCTGTGAGCTCTCTGTGTCTGGCCATGCCAAGCTCTCAAAGAACTTTTGTTTCTTAATTGCCCACTCTGTCTGAGACTCTTTTGAGGAGTGAAACTCCTTTGGATCATGGGGGCTTCACCTGATCTGTGCCCTCACCAAGGACATTTCTTGCATCCATAGTAAAAATTTATTCTAAGCCTGGAAAGTTACTCCCAGGTCTTTCCATAAAAAGGCTTATTGGGTTGAGTTGCTATTGGAACAAATATACTAAGAAAGATCCTACTCCTCCGTGGATCTTTTGAATTAGAAAAACTTCTTTATTTAACAAAATTCTTAGAGAGTTCTCTTTCCAAGCAACTGCCTTATTGGTATTCATGGGAGGATGGAATTGAATGGAAAACATGGAATAGTATAATGGTTAGGTTTAATGGATCCCTTGATAAAATGAAAGGACAAAAGGCAGACTTAGCACAAAAATTAAAACCAAATCTAATGCAAATTCCCTTACCCCTCCCTCCTATACTCCCAATTATCCCCAACTTCCTGTCCTTTACCCTACAGGAGATCTTTTGGATCTCTGGGTGTCTGGTGTAAAACCCCCATCTCAAAACCCAGCTCAATCATCTCAGCCAGATCTTAAGGCTCCAGCTTTGCCAGAGAACACCCAGCTGCCTATTTTAACTTCCCTTTCTCTAGATGTCCTGGACAGCATTTGATCTTTTAAATTATAAAACCCTCTTACTGCTGCTCTCCAGAGGATCCAACAAATTTAGAGAGGAATTAGAAAGACTGGTGACTATTCCTAATCCTACTCACTGAGACCTTGACTGGCTACTAAGGGACATTCTTCCAGCCCATGATTATACTGTAGCTATTAGACAGACCAGAAGGCCCCCTGGAGGAAATTCCCCTCACAGGGGAAATAAATGGCCAGACCTTCTCCCAGGTTCACCTACGCTGAATATTTTATGCAAACTTTCCAAAGACACACAACATTAAATCCAGAAGCCCCAGAGCACAGAAACCTCTCAATATTTGCTCTTGTGGGAAACTTTCTCTCTGCTATAACAAATTCAAAAGAGCATGGTTGGCTGGTCAAGGTAACCAATAACGGTGAAAATAGAGGCTGCCATATAATTCTTTGAGAATAGTGTACAGGAAAGGAGTGGGGGAGAATTAAAGGCAGCAATTCTTGCTCTTCACCTTGAATCTTTAGAGAAGCAAAAATAAAACTGAGAATAAATCAAAGCCCACTCTTTCTATTTGTCTCCAGACAGTTGCAGAAATTGCAAGAAACTAGGACATTGGAAGATAAATTGTCCTGCACTTAAGACAGGAAAGTTTGAAAAACAACTCCCCTAGGTTCCAGCACTTTCAGAAAGTCCATTTTTCTCCTTTCAGAGAGACAATTCTCCCTCAGATCATGAGTTCAGCTGATCCTCAGTTACATCTAAGAATCTAACATTAAACTTAAAGTAGAGGATCAGGAACTGGATTTCTTAATTGACACTAGTGCAACTTTCTCTACTACCCGTTCAAAGGGTCTGTCACCTCTGATTCTATTCAAGCTGTTGGAATCTCTGGGGAACCTATTTCATTGCCCATATCTCAGCTCACCTCAATATCATTAGGCCTTCTTAACACGCATACTTTCTAGTTTCAAACTGCTCACCAGCAAATCTCTTTGGCAGAGATTTGTTATGTAAATCTAATGTCACTATAAAATGTAATGAAAAGGGAATTTTTATTTCCTTGCTCTCAGACCAAGTCCCAAATTGCTTACTTTCTTTATTAGAAACTCATCCTGATTTAAATATCTGTGAGTTATCCCATTTCCATCGGTAGCCCAATACCCTCTCTCTAGGGATGCAGAGTGAGGAACTGCATCTATAATAGACTCCCTCTTGCAACAGTGTTCTGGTTTTTACTTCCCTGTCTTATAACACTCCAATCTTGCCAGTAAAAAAGGTAAATCTGACTCAGATGGGAATCAAATTTATCAATTTGTACAGGACCTAAGAGCCATAAACTCTTTTGTAATTCCTCACCACTCAGTGGTCCCTAATCCGGCTATTATTCTGTTGCAGCCTGGTTTACAACAGTTGACCTCTGCTCAGCATTCTTTCAAATTCTGTTCATTCAGACTCCCTATTTCTTTTTGCATTTACATATAAAGGAAGACAATTAACATGAGTCCCCCTCAATATTTTCCCAAACCCTTAAAATAGACTCAGACTCTATAGCTTTTACCCAAGGCTCCACACTCGTTCAATATGTAGATGACCTCTTACTCTGTAATAAAACTAAGCAGAGAGCTCTTATAGACTCCCTCATTGTCCTAAAGGCACTAGTTGAACAAGGCCATGAGGCTTCCAGATTTAACCCTCAGTGGAAAAAACTACTCTTACCTACTTAGGACATGAGAGAGCTCAGGGCATTCAAAAACTAATCCCAAACTGCCTTGAGTCAGTTGTGTCCATCCCTCTCTTCAGGACAAAAACAAAAACAAAAACAAAATATAAGCAAAAAAATAGCTATGTAAATTTCTAGGGGCAGCTGGCTATGGCTGCCAATGGATTCCTAATTTTGCAGCCCTTGCTAAACTTCAGTATGCTCTTTTCCCATATAACACCTCAGAGCCTATTTCCAGGCATCAAAGGCATTAACCACCTTTGAATCCCTAAAATTAGCTTTGTCCACACCCTTAGCTCTTGATTTACCTAACTCTGACAGAACTTTTCTTTTACACTGCCAGAGAAATAATGGAATTGGTGCAGGCATTCTAGAACAATCTGTTGCCTCTCAGATGTGTCTCAGATGTGTCCTACAGCATATTTCTCATGCCAGTTAGACCCTGTTGCATTAGGCATGCCCCCCCAAGCCTACCTAGGGGGCTGCAGCTGCCACCATGACTGACAAAGCCAGTACACAAACATTAGGCTCCCCCCTTTACCATTTTGTTCCCCACGCTATGTCTGATATTTTACAAGGTCATAGGACATAGCACCTCTCCACACAACCACAGACCACCTATGAACTTTGAACTAATCCTTCCATCATCTTACAGCACTGTAACAGTGAATCCAGCTACTATACTACCCCTTCCTGATGCTGGAGAGCCCCCACAATAGCCCACAGGACTGCCTGACAACTATTGAGTAGTCTCAAAGTCATGAGAGGATCTCTTAGACATCACTTTAGACAAACCAGACTACTTTCATTTTGTGATGGCTCCTATAAATTAAATTTCTGGGGAAACATAATAACTGGCTTTGCCATTGTTTCCCCACATGAAGCACTTGAAGCATAAAGTCATGATAAAGTCAGCCCACATTGCCAAACTCATAGCTCTTACTAGAGCTTGTACACTGGCTGAAGGAAAAACTGCCACTATTCACACAGATTCAAGATATGCCTTAGAAGTCTGTCACATTGTTGGCATAACTTGGAAATCCCATGAATTCTTATTCTTAATTTCTGCAGGTACCCCTATTGCTAATGGGTATATAACTGTTGCCCTATTACAAGCCATTCACCTACCTTGTAAAATTGCTATTGTCTACTGTCCAGTCCTTATTAAGGAGACAGATACTGAATCTTTAGATAACAATCAGCTGACAGAGCTGCTAAATATGTAGTTCAAAATGGATCCCCTTATCCTTTCTCCACCCAATTTTTAAACCTGCCTTTATCCCTCACTGATGTTATTAACTACCAGGCAAACAATCCACAATCTGAAAAAGACAAATGGGTACAAAAGAGTGCCAAACAATTATCTGATGGATTATACACTGGGCCAAACGGACTTGCTATAGCTCCTTTTCTTTTAGCTTTTTGGCTTGCACTTATATCCTACCAAATGGGATTATGAGCAGATGAGGGATAATTATGGAACTAAAAGACAGTAGGTTTTGCCTGGCATCCACAAAATTTCTGGCCAAATTATTTCCCAGTGTACTACTTGTAAATCCCAACAAATTCCTCCAAGAAATACTAAATCTCAGGAAGTCCTCCTAGACCAACATTGCCCTCTGTGCCACTCCAAATGGATTTTATAGACTTGCCCCCAGTTTTATACTATTCTCAATGTTTGGGGAGTGTCTACATGTTTAGTGGGTGGACCAAATGCTATCCAACTAGACATGCTGATGCTACTACAGTGGCAAAGAAATTAATACCTTGGATTATTCCTCAGTTTGGTATTCTTTTATGGGTTAAATCAGACCAGGGAACTCATTTTACAGCAGAGATAAACAACCTGCTTACAAAAACTCTGGAATACTCATTAAAATTTCATACCCCACATCATTCTCAATCATTGGGGCAAGTGGAACACAAAAGTCCACACATTAAAAGGACTCTAGGAAAAAAATCTGTTAAGACACTGGACTTAAAATGGCCAGAAGTATTGTCTTGGCCTTCATAAAGGGCTGGAATACTCCCAATAGGAGACACAGATTAACCCCTCATGAAACAGTTTTTGAATACCCAATGCCTACTAACATCTTTAAACCTTCCACTCATGGATTAAGTGAACATTACAGAAACGTAAGTGAACGATTTGATACTGTGACTAGCAAGCTATATATGTGAACTAACTAGTATACTTGAAGCATATCATCAAAAGGTAAAAGAGGTGTGTCCCATGTCGACTGACAAGCCTTGCCATCCCTTTCTATCAGGAGACTGAGTATTCACTGAAGTCTTTAGAAGAAAACACACACTGCCATCTCAATGGGAAGGACCTTATGAAGTATTGGTATTCCTGGATCCCATGCAAGCCATGCCAAAATAGACCCACATCATCACTGCTCCCAAGACAACTGGTAGGCAGTCCCAACAGTTGACTTTATTAAACTAAGGACTTCCAGGGCAAATTCGCAGGCCCCAGGAGCAGATGGTAGCACAAAGTAGACAGCTTTTCCCAAGATCATGGACCAAAAAATGGCTTCCATTTATTGTTACTCCCTACTGACACCCTCCTTATGTATATGCACTTTAAAAAACCAATTTTTAATAATAATTTTCTATATTTATTAATCAGAAAGCTGACTAGAGAGTACCTGCCTATCTATTCCACTTTCTTACTCTCTAAAGCTTCCACTGTGGTCTCCCTTTCAATCTGCATCTTATTCTTACTAACCTCTTTTTCAACAGGTCAGGTGCAGACCAAACACCTGGCCACGTCTTTACAGTGCAACATCTTATTCAAGCATACCAAACCCTGGCCACGTCTTGACAGTGCAACATCTAGACAGTGCAAAAGAACCTGAAATAGTATTCATTCCTGTGGATGTAAACAGCTGGTGGACTGGGTACAAAAAATGGATGAGCAACAGGGCATGGTACCCACAGCAAGAAAGACATCACTTCGCCTCTTCTTCTGATGAGTGAGTTTGGCCCCAGAAAAACTCTAGAGAAGCTCAAGAAACTGTGTGGGTCCAGAACAAGCCACCCAAAGATGTGCCTTGGTTGTATGCAGATTACATTGAACTAAGGCAATTTTAGCTTCGGACTCAAGAGAAACTTCTGCTCTCATCTACCTAGGAGAATCTGAATTACAGGCCTGTCCATAGGAGATTAACAAAGATAACTTCTTTTGACCTATCTATAGAGCAGGGCAAACTTCTGCTTACTAAAGGTCTGTTCCTCATCCTGCAAGGACTTTTTGAAGCTCCCAAGCCACATTACTTCATCCCTGGCTCAGGATGTCTTATATACCTCAAATCCCTTTTCTATCTCTAACTCTCTTATGTATGCCAACTTCCCATGCACATAATATTAAATTTCATATTCTCTTGTGAATATGTCTCCATTTGATTTGATTCTTTGGCCAGCCAAAAAGAACCAGAAGAAGGAAAGGGGAATTTTTCCCCTTCTCTACAATATAAAAATAGAGAATGACATATTCTAGTAACTATTGAAAAATCAGTGGCAGCTACAAAGAAAGAGACGTGATGAAGAATAGTTGAAAATAAGAAACAAGTGAATCACAAAAATAAGCATAGGCCTAGCATTCTAAACTAGTTGAGCACAATGTCTTATATACATAAAGTACTCATCAATTTTCTTTTTTCATGCAAGCATGTTTGCATGAATTATAGGAGAGAAACAGTAACTTTGGGGTCTAACACTACAGAGTTAAATAAGAAATGATGAAGAATTGCAGCATTAAAATATAAAGAAACTCAAAATATAAAAGAGTACCAGATTTTTATTTATATAAACATATTGATCTTTTTTCCCAACTAAGGTAATTCATTTTGAGATTACAAATGGACATTTAATTTCAATGTATCTGACTAACATCTCATAGAAAAACATGAAAAAAATCAATGGCACTTCCTATAATAATTTATTTCAGAAACACCACTGAGTTTTCAGTACCTTATTTTGTTGAGTCTCAAATGAGACAGTAGTTGTAACCTAAGTTTTCTGCAAGTTCTATACAAACGTGAGTGTTACATGACCAAAAGGAAAACCAATATTTATCTTCTCAAAACAACATATTACTAATAATTACACTGGAATTTATATAGCATCTCTAGCAACATCTTTATTTATCCAAGTTCTATTTAAGAATATTTCTCCCACCTAGAAATGTGGTATCCTAGAATGTTTTTTTTTGTTAGTAAAAAAGAATTAAAAAAGGAGAGCCACTGAAAAATGTAAGCAGAGACCCAGTCAAATATTTATTTTAGAAAGATATCTCTAGAACCAATTATAGGACAGACTGCAATAGAGCTAGGATGGGACAGGAAGATGATTAAGCTGAGATTTCTGCTTCAGATCAAGATGAAGTAACAAGGATGAAATATACCATCTCTTCTTCAACAACTAAATATATATATTTACATATATTTTGAAACAATGGTTTTCAAGACACTGGATCAGCCTGTGAAGAACAGTGATCTTTGAGCAATGGTAAACAAATGAGGCAAGTCATACAATTGCCCCAGCTTATGACTTTGAGAGAATTTCCAGGCTATAGTGCAGAGTGGAACTAAAGTTGAGAGGGAAGGAATGGAAATACACTTTTATAAAGTTCTTATATATGAGACAAGGTATAATAATATCTCTTAAGAGTATACTGTAGTAAGTTAAAGATGCATATTTTATCTCCTAAAGCAACCACTAAAATAACAAAACAAAGAGTTAAGCCAACAAAGAAGATAAATAGAATCATAAAAAAATATTCTTTAAAAGAAGGCTAAGAAAAGAGGAAAGGGGTAAAACAAAAAACAAAGCAAGATAATAGACTCAAACCTAAACAATGAGCCGAATAAAAATTAAAACAAAATATATCATCTAACATAGTGAAGAATAAATACTAGCTGGATTTAAGACATAAGACTGATTTGGGTGGTATGCATTTCCAAAGCAAAAATAATCCTTCGAATTGGAACACATCATTAAGAAACACTAAGTTATTAAAGACTATATCAGACAGTGAAAATAAGCATTTACCACCCATTGCATTTTCATTTTAGGTATTTTTACTCTAAAATAAATTGGTAAAACACACACACATATACACACACGCACACACACACACACACACACACACACACACACACACACACAATATACCAGAATTTGTGAAATGCTGCTAAAACAGTACTAGGGAAAATTTATAGCACTAAATGTCTATATTTGAAAAAAAGAAAGGTCTCAAATCAGTGACTTTAGCCTCTACCTTAATAAACTAGAAAAGAAAAGTAAGCAGAAGAAAGAAAATAATAAAGTAAGCATAAGAAAGAAAATAATAAAGATGATAGTAAAAATCAATGAAATAGACAACAATAGAGAAAATTCTTGAAACCAAACACTGGTTCTCTTGTAAATCAACAAAATTAATAAACATCTAATAAAAAGGATAAGTTTTTTTTAAAAAGAATATCAAGAATGAGGCATTGTAGATTATAGATATATTAAAATAATAATAATGTAATGTTATATATACCAGTAATTCTGACAACTTGATGAAATGGACAAATTCCTTAAAGACACAAACTACAAAAGCTTTTTGAAGAAGTAAATAACCTGAATAGTCCTATACCTATTAGAAGAACTGACACTATCATTAAAAATCTTCCAACATAGAAAACTCCAGGCTCATATGGCTTTATTGGTGAATTCTGCCAAATATTTAAGGAAAAATAATACCAATTCTACATGAACTCTTCTGAAAACTGAAGAATATTTCCCAACTCATTCTATGAGGCCTGCATTATCTTGATAACAAAAACAAACTTTTACAAGTAAAACTACAAACCAATATCCCTTATTAGTAAAGAAACAAAAATTTGAAACAAATTTTTAGTAAATAAAAGGACAATGCATCATGACCAAGTGAAGTTTATCCCAAGAATACAGGGTTGGCTTAATACTAAAAAATTAATCAATATAATTCACCGCATTAATAAGTGAAAATAGAAAAACCAGGCAATGGACACAGAAAACTCACTTGATAAGATCCAGTTTCCATTCTAAAAAAAAGCTCTCAGCAAACTAGGAAAAGAAAGTAACTTCCTCCATCTGACAAAGGTTTTTTAAAAACCTACAAGTGTCAGTCATCGTGAGCATGCAAACTATGAGTTTGTGAGGTTTTTCAGATAAAATATGGCTAAAAGCTTACAAAGTAAATGGAAAAGGAAGGTGTGTACTAAAAAGAGAAAAAAGAATGCCCCAAAGGAGCTTAGCCATCTTAAAAGTACTTTCAAAGTAGATTGTGATGTTTTAATGAAAAATGTTCAAGAGAGATTGACTGTGGTGGTCCCTGAACATTGTGGAGAGAAAATCCAATGTGTGGCGAAAAATGAAAACAATAACATGAAAATGAAAACTTATTAAGAGAAACAAAAAGTCTTCTGGACCAGCATGGGCAGTACCCCATATGGATGAAATGTGGAAGGCAAAGTGAAAGAAAAGAAAGGGGGAAAGCAAAGCAAAAGCAGTAAAAGCAGCAAAAGGTTTGGCCTAGTAGACTCTTAAAAGCTTGAAAAATGCCACATGTGACAGATCTTTGATTAGAATGAAAACTTTGTTTCCATATTTCAACTTGGCCTTTTCTTCATTTCAAACCTAATATAACTCCTCAAATTTATTTAGAGAACTTGAATAAAGTATTTTCTTTGATGAATGAAAGTTATACTGAGATTTTAATTGAATGCTGTCAATTAAATATGCAGTGATTATCAAACATCAAAACTATCAAGTACTAAAGTGGTTGTGATTGTTTGGTCTCAGTAAAGAGAAAATATATTATTACACTGACAAATCGAGCTAACTCAGATTTAAAGAAAACTACTATAAGTTATATTAAAATATAATGTGAGTGTGTCTTAAAAGCAGTACTTGTTTAGAGTTTTGATTTTATATAATTCAGAATAAATGGTATTTTCTCTAAATTTTGTATTTACTGTGAAAGAGGAAAAACACTTTCCCTCTAAGATTAGAAACAAGAGGTCTGCTCTTATCACTTCTCTTTAACACTGTACTAAATATACTAACCAGGGAAATCAGGCAAGAAAGATTTTTTTTAAAAAAAGGCCTCCAGATTGGGAGAAAAAAAAAACTTTCCTGTCCTACAAAGAATAGCACAAATAGAATTGGAAATCTGCAAGCTTATTTCATTATTTCCAAAAGCCTACTAGAAAATAGACATTTTCTCAGGGCAAAGTTCAGAGTCACACTAGAATACCAGGGGTTTTTTGCTCTTAGCTAGAATCATATTATTTAGTTGGAATCATAACTGATGGTTAAGAATTTTGTTCCATAAAAATAAATTATTACTTAGGAAACATGCTTTGTTTGGCATATAGCATCCTTTAAAATCTAGTGTCTAGGAAAAGGGAAAAGAAACAGTAATGAAACATTTTGCTTAGAAGAAGGGAGAATCCTCTTAGGTCAATGCCTCCCGCCACCCCTTCACAGTAACAAAGAGCACTGTTACTGTTTCCACTGACTCAAATATGTAAACAGTTGTAATCCCAAATATTCTACAAAATCTACCCGGCACCCCTCCCTTTAAAACCTGCCATTCCCCCTCCCTCATAAAGTCTTAAGAGGGATTATAATTTGCAACACCTCTCCAATTCCCAAATACACTCCTACTATCACAACCCTACATAAGCGTGTGATCCAAACTATGCCATCTGATTCTCCCTCCACAGTACCTGATTCTTGAGCAAAGACACTTAGAGATGAGAAATTAATGAAGCTGAGACATCTAAGAGTAGAAAAAGCCAATGCCTTAGTCTCTGCTGCTAGGATCCCTGGAGCTGCCCTTGTTCTTGATCCTTCCTCAGGTAAGTTTGTTTAGCTCCTCCTTACTTAATGCTTTTATTTTGTATAATAATTTGGCTGGTCTTTATCTTCAAGTCAACTTCCCTGGTGACAGGAATATCTTTGTTATTCATGATGAGCTCACAAGATCACATCTGAGTTCATGCTAGTAAGATGACTCTGGATGGGTGCTAGTCACCAGAAAGACCAATCAGTGACCAGGGATTAGGGCGTTAAACCAGATGATATCAGCTCAATCTTCAGGGAAGAATAGGGAACTATAGATTGAGTTCCATCATGTAGACAATGATTCAGTCAATCATGCTTACATAATAAAACCCCAATAAAAACTCTGCGTACCGAAACTCAGTTGAGCTTTCTGGTTAGCAAACATATTAATGATCGCTGTGCCAGTAGGGTGATATTTCTAATTCCATAGGGAGAGGAAACAGAAGCTCCACATTCAGGACCATCCCAGAACCTCACCTTATCAGTCTCTTCTTTTGGCTGCTCTTAATTGTTAGCCTTTATAATAAAACTGTAATCATAAGTATAGCACTTTCCTGAGTTCTGTGAATCATTTAGCAAATTATCAAACATGAGGGGGAATTAAAAACCCATGATTCTATAGCCAGTTGGTCAGACCACAATTGGCCTGGAAACACCCACAGCTTGTGGCTAGTTTGGTATCTGAAGTAAGTGCAGTCTTTTGGGGGACTGTGTCCTTAACTTGTGAAGTATGCACTAATTCTGGGTGGTTAGTGACATAATCAAATTACATTATTTCACTTTGTCACTCCTCTGACTCATTTTCCTCATCTGCTAGTAAAATGGAGATAAAAAAATATACTAAATATTAAATCTTAGTATTTATATTTCATAAGGTTTTTGTGAGAAATACATGAATTATTATATGTAAAGCACTCAGAACAGTGCCTAGCACATACCAAATACTACATAAATATTACAGCAGTTTCTGAGTTGTTGTTTTTATTATTAAACTCCAGAGCTGGCTAATGTAGAGATTATCAGGCTTTTCTGCTAAAATCTAAATTACACAGAGAAAGACTGACTCCCAACATTAGTCAGAAATCTTAACAACACTAATCACATAGATGGTACTGATGTTAGCCAGCTAATGTTCTGAACACAAATCAACACCGCTGATATCTACATTATCTAGTGAAACTCAGACCAGCCAGTTTGAGCCAGCGCCAGAATATTACATGCTTTTCATAGCTCTGGAAATCATCACTCCAGAGAGATTAGGAAACTTGCTCTGAAAAATAAAGCACTAGTTAGAAGGACTAGTATACAAGAAGATTCTCTCTTTTAGTATGTCATACCACCAGGCATGACACATGGGTAACAAATCCTAAAATTGTACATATATATACCACTTCTCAGCCTAGCTGTGAGCTAGATCACTGTGCACTGTGTGGACCCCAAGAAGAAAGATTTATTTGATGTGAACCCTGAGGAGTTTGTCTGCTGACATGAACTCCCCATAGTCAAATGAGAGCCCATATTTTATTAATAATAAGAGCCTAGCAGCTAGCTACTTGCTGACAGGGGCTTCTCGGGTACTCTGTACACCGGGAAGAACCTCAGACTGAACTCTTGGCTTCCTATACTTTGCCCTGCTTGTTTATGTGGTCTGAATTAACCACTGCAGGGAAGCCCTGGTTTGTCTTTCTACCAACAGACTGAGAGCTGCCTCATCCAATCAGAACTGCACAATTTGCGTACCTATTTACATAAAAGGACTTAATTGGGAACCTGGTTGGGGAACTTTCACTATAAAAGGTGGCCTCCCCTTTGTCTCAGGAGAGCACAATCTAGGTTGCTACCTGAATCTGTCTCTTTGGGATGTAGTTCCTTTTGCTAAAATAAATGCTTTTAATTCTAATTACAGTCTAAAATTAATTTTGGTTTACAATTGAGATGGGTTTTTTTTATCATCAGTAATGGAAACCAACTCCTAAAAACACATTCCATTGTCTTCCATCTTCCTGTCATTTAGAATACACTTAGCAGTGTTCCAAATAGTTGCTAAGGCCAGCCAGAAACAAAGTTCTTACCAGAAAATTGTCTTAGGTTGTTTTCTAGTATTATGATTTAGTCCCTCTGTTTCTGTTCTTTCTTGATTACATTTCCTCCCCAGCTATTTCTGTGTGAGCTTTCAGAGAAGGCCAGGAATGCTCTCCCTGCCATCTTTCATTCTAAGTCCCTATTTATGAAACCCACTCTTAAAATCTGGGCGCCATGTCTTCATGTTATTATAGAAAAAGAAGTAAACTAAAATTAAATGGTACTAATAGAAGAATTTTCCCAGCAGTACTGGTATAATTCCAAAGATCATTTCACTGCTAGATCTCTCATCAGTAGACAGCCCAAGTTGCTCAGGTGCCATTAAACAGAAGCCACCACAAGAAATTCAGCTTCTAAAGATTTCCAGAAAGCTGTCTGTATAGCAATTTATGCTTCTTCTAAACTGATAAAAACACAGAGTTAACAAGAACTATTAGCTTGCTCATCCTAGAACCAGGATTAGAATCCAAGTCTTTCTGCTTCAAATCTAATGCTTTCCATCTACATTATACATGATCCCTTCCAGATCTAAATTACATAATCTTAGGTAACAATTTAAACACAAATAGAAATTGTCTCATCCCTACCAAAACTGGTCTCTACCACCAGACCAGTGTTTTCAAATCAAGATGGTATGGAAAGGCGCTGGCCTAGACAGCAGAAGGCCCAAGTCTAAGTCCTGGCTCCACAATGAAAAGTAACTTTAGAAATCTAGGCCTGAGATTCCTCATCTGCAAAACCAGGGACTCTGTTGATCACTATTGTTTAACCTTTGTTAGCATCAAGACCTACCCTAAGAGTAGGGAAGAGATTGTTTCCAATCTTGTGAGTATCAAAGGAAGCTCTAGTTACAAAGAGCAAAGAGGCAAAAGCCCTGTTTTTCCTTTCCCTGTCAAGTCTCATACAACTAGACATGCTCTTTCACTCAGAACTCTGAAGCAAATGCTCCAGAAAAAAATGGTAACCATGGTTTAGCAGTTTTACATATGAAAAAGATCTAACGTCTTTATTTAATAAGTTCAACATGAGTCAGCAGAGTGATGTGACTACTGAAGGCCCCAATGTCTAATCAGGCTGCACTAATAGATGCACAGGTCCAGAACTGAGAAGCTAATAGTCCTGCTCAATTTTGTGCTGATCAAACCACACCTGGGGGGGTCTGTGTCCAACTCAGAGCCATTACCTGAAAAAGAGATTAACAAAAGTGTTCACAGGCAGGAAACCAAGATGAGAAGGAGGCTGAGAAAACATGTTTTCTTCAAAGAACTAGGGCTATTTAACCTAGAAAAGAGAAAACTTAGGGGAGCAATCACCTTACTTCCATCCAATCTTTAAATCATCTAGGACTCAGCAGAGCTTGGACCAAAAATGGGGCTGTCTCAAAAGGCCAGCAAGCTCCCTATCTCTAGAGATGAAGCAGAAGAAACTTGGGGACAGGGGAAAGCTAGTGAGGAGAGAGGCAGGGATGGGATGGAATTCCATTACAATTCTAGTGAAGAACAACCCCAACTCTGGAGCACCTTCCCCCGTTCCCAGCACAGTGATTATATTCATTCTTATTCCATTGCCGTATGTAGAACCATTTCGATAATTTGCTCTTTACTAAGCATTTTACACTCATGTCCTTTTAAGGCCAAGTTGCTGCCCATCTTCTCTCTTCTCTAAATCTGCCAACAGCTAGGACTGACAACCAGGCTGCCTATTACCTTCTGAAGATTTCCACGCCTTCCACAGGTCTTCCACACTGATGAGCTTATCCTCACCATGGAAGGTGCTGTGTTTCACCGTCGGGTCGTGGTAATTGAGGTCTTCCCTCAGGAACTGCAAGGGAAAAGCACACGAGTCACGAGAGACACCCAGAAGCCAGCGATTAAGACCTCCATGCAGGTCGCCTAGCTATCCACAGGACACTCATCCACCTAATGCACGGGTGTAACACATCACTCATGTATCCTTCCATGCGCCTACGTCCTGGTTGCCAACAAGACGGCCTTTTCTTCTTTGTTATGTTTCACTTGAATAAATAAATAAATATGAGTAAAAAATTCCTTCCTCATTTTTTAATTATGGAAAGATAATAAATGATGGTTAACTAGAATTCAGTAAGCTAGAAGAAGAAAGGAGAGGAAGAATTAACAATTTTTGAGCACTTATTTATACAGTAAACAATATTCCAAGAATTTCTACAACATTTTCTCATCTAATACTCACAACCAATAAACTGTCACACTAATGTTACAAATGAGAACAGTAATATTCTCAAAAGATAAAGCAATTGGCCACAAATCACATTAGGTTTAATTAGAAAGGTTAAATTATTTGCTGTGATGGTTTTAATAAATGTCCACAATTCTTTGATAATCCCCCCACAAAAGGTAAATTCCCCTTCCCTTGAATATGTTCTGATGTTAGTGACTCATCTTCCAACAGAATGCAGCAGCAATGATGTCAACTGACTTCCAACGGTAGGTTAGAAAAGGCAATATGGAGTCCACCTGGCTCTCTCCCCTTTGTGACACATACCTTGGAAGTCCTGAGCCACCTTATAAGAAGCCTGGCTACCCTGAAGTCACCATGCTGGAGAGATCATGTGGAAAGACTATATAGAGATGGAAAAAGACGTCTGAGCAGTCCCAGCTGTGAGACTTCCAGCCCAGGAGTCAGACATGTAAGTGACTGAGACTTCAGGAGATTCTAGCCCCCAACTTTTGAGTGACTTCACCTGATAAGCTGTCCCTGCTGAGCCACGCCCAGATTGCAGATATATGCCAAAATAAATGTTGCCGTTTTAGGCCACTAAGTTTGGGA
The DNA here is from genome assembly GCA_004027375.1 of Macroglossus sobrinus. NCBI lineage: Eukaryota > Metazoa > Chordata > Mammalia > Chiroptera > Pteropodidae > Macroglossus > Macroglossus sobrinus. The sequence continues at coordinate 140,561 of PVKZ01003088.1, forward strand.
GAAGTTTATTATATAGCACTAGGTAACTGATATGCTTGCTCAAGGTTGCAGCTGATAGAGGTAGTATTCCAACCCAAGATTGCATAGTCCAAATTTTTCCCCTGCGCTACATATTCTGTGCTTTAATTATCTTGATTTCTTTCACAATATACTCTTACAAGAAAGAAGAAAAACAAAAGAAATCAAAGCTTTTAGAAATTTAACTTGTAATTAACTTCACAGATATTCAATCAGCCTGATTCTTAACCTCATTAGTACAGGATTGAACCCTGATCATTAGCTGCTTACTACAGAGCCTCAAACATCAAAGGAATATGCAATTCTGGTCACTACTCTCACCAGAGCACATTTTAGTAGGATTTTCAGGAAATGTCTTCCTATCCATCTTTCCTTATCTCAGGGTCCAGGAAAAAAGGTCTAATCCAGAGTAATGTCAGTAAATGTTGTTGACAAAATGAATAAATGATTGACATTATGGTCCCAGATCCCCGAGACCCATAATCAAGGAGTACTTGCCTCCCTGGGTTTGCAGACATGAAGACACCTGGACTTAATGATCCAGGAGAGAAGTTTGAAGAGAGTCCATACTGGAGCATTCTCAACTTAGTCAGAGAATAGGCTGCTGAGCACAAGGAACTTGGGAATAACCACAACGATAACAGCACTGTCCAATACAACTTTCTGTCATGATGGACATGTTCGACATCTGTCCTGCCCAAAAAGTTGCCACTAGGTACATATGGCTATTGAGCACTCATAATGTGGCTTGTGTGACTAAAGAATAAAATTTAAAAAAATTTAATTTAGATTTAAATGGCCACATGTAGCTAATGGGTACATATTTGAATGCAGCTCTAATACATTCTACTACATGGAGCATAGGTATGGTCTAGCTACACTCCCACAAAGGCTAGAATGGTGTACTGAAGTCAAGACCTCTGGTTAGATGAGGCTGTAGAGTGGTACTCACATAAAAATGTTTAACAGCTCTTTTCGCCCTCTGGCCACAACTGAACTCAAGACCCTCTGATAGATTCTCCAGTCTCCCAGTCTCTCATTTGAAATTGTTGAGAGAATCTACTTTTTAATGAGAATTAAGTAGGTGACAAGAGCCCAAAGCCAGGAGCTTTTTGTTAACTCTTAGAAAGTAAACTAAGTATTTTTTAATTTTTCAATAGTCAGCCTTTTAGGACAACTAACATTCAACTTATTATATGTTATAAGTTGTGGATCTTAACATTTTCTTTCCAAGTTGCCACCCAGTTATCTCAACCCCATTCATTAAATTATCTTTCATTCCTTCTTGAAAAACATGATTTAATAATAAATTAAGTCCTTACATGTAATGGACTATATTTCTAGGGTCTCTATTCTTTTGTACTAAACAATATTTCTATTTTTGTGCTAGTACTTGACTATTTTATTACACTCTGTAATTTATGCTTTAAAAAGTTTTTTTCTAAGGTTTGGACCCCTTCTTCCCATGGCTCTTCTAATTCAGAATATGTCTTCCGAATTTCAGCTGCTTATTTTTCAGAATGAATATAAAACGATTTTATTGGTTTTATTGAGAGTCTGCTTGCCCTTGCTGGGGCTCTAAGTGATGAGATCACTAGACCTCACACGTCAGGCAGGGTTAGGACTCCCATCTTCTCTATTGACTCAGATTAATAAACCTTTCCTTACTCCAAACTCTGAAGTTTTAAGTTTTGGCCTTTCAAAGCTTTGGGCATACAGACTTTGAACCAGTAACACTAACATCCTATTTGGGTAAAAAAGACAGTAATTTCTTTAAAGCAGAAAAAATGAATAAGGAATGCCAAGAGTAGCATTATTAGTGGTTTGTCATTTTAATTACCGAAGTCAAGGAAGGTCTCATTAAGAATGTGACTTTTAAGAAAATACCTGAAGAAAGGCAAGAGAATAAAGAGTATCCCAAGAATGGAGATGGTAAATAAAAAGACCCAGAGCCAAGAACAGACTTGGTTTGTTCAAAGAATAGCTAGGAGGCCTGTGTGGCCCAAAGAGAAATGAGAATAGGTGGTGAATAGTAGGAGAGGAACTCGTAGGAAAGGAACTCAGGGAAGCAACAAGTGTCCAGATCACAGAGGGCCCTGTAGGCCAATATAAGGACTTTGACTTACTCTGAGATGGAAGCTGTTGGAGGAATTTGAATAGATGTGCAACATGATCACATTAACATTTTTAAAAGGATTTCTCTGAATGTTGTATGGAGAAGCAGAGTATAGAAAGGCAAGGGCAGATGCATGAAAACCAGTCAGGTGGCTATTACAATAATCTAGGTATGAGCTAATGGTGGTTTGAAACAAGGCAGTTCTGTGAAAATAATGAGGAGTTGTGAAGTTTGGGATACATTTTAAAGAGATCAAATCTGTAATCCTTATAATTTCTTAGTTTTGATTCATCAGGTTCTTCAAAGTATACCCTACTTTGGTCCTCCTAGGGTTCAACCCAGATCCTCTTAATCTAAAATTAGGAAACACATTTCCTATATGAAGGCCTTAAGAGCAGAAACGCCAAAATCTCCAAGGAGAGGTATTTTCTGCCATTACCAACTAACTCTGGGATACGTGTGAGACATATCAGCTGCTTATAGGGAACCAACAAGAAGTAGACTGCTTTTTATTCCCAGGTCTGAACACTGAGGTATATGGAGAGCAGAGAGGCTCATGGGAAGAAAATACACAGGATCTGCATAGAGGTTCACATATAAGCTCTGCTGGTGCCTCAAAACAAGCAAAGGAGTGTAGGGTCAGAAAACAAGGGCAGCAAGAAGATGGTGCCAAATGGGGAATGTGGGCTGACAAAAACTACATGAAGGAAGGGCCTGAGGCTAAGTGGAATCTCTTTAGAGAACAAAAAGGTAAAACTGCAACAGTCAGGTCTTAAGAGTAAGAAAAGCAACATAAAGACTGAACTACAGAAACAGACTCCTTACTTCCTGTGTGACTTTTGAGCAAGCTGCTACAGGTCATCACTTGAAAAATCCTTAAAATTTGAGCAGCAAATGAAATGGGATATCTCTTGCAGAGTTCTTAATCTTTTTAGTAAACCTAGTTTTCTCCTCTCCTTTCTTTAGGAAAAAGGCCCTCTCCCTCAAATCCCAATAACTGCCCCGAAACTGGTGACTCAGATACTCTGGCTGTTGATAAGGGACTGAAGTAGTACTTCAGCAGGAAACCCAAGACTTCACCCTAACTAAGGCAGAAAAAGGAAAAACTCCATAGAACCCCAATAGGCAGGGACAATGACCCTTCTCAGCAGAAAGCAAATACAGAAGGAGACCTCCTGACCCTCAACATTCATACTAATAATAAGAGGGTTCATGGCTCTTAGAAAAGAGGCAGGAAAGTTTGGAGGTTTTGGGTCTGCCTGCAAAGACACTGAGGTCATCCTATCATAGAAGGAGTCCACCCTGATCTGCCCACAATTAAGCAAGCCAGAAGGCATTTTTAGGCTTAAGGTAACTCATAGAAAGAAACAAGTGAGCAGAGAATTAGGTACCAGTTTAAGCCAGTCACTCGCACCTGTGCAATGAAGACCCCGGTGACCTTCAACTCACCTGAGTCTTATTATACCATCATTATAATATGATGCCTATACCCAGTACATTAATATCGTTATAACAGACTGAATTCTGGGAACAAACAAGCGCAGAAAGCGAATGATGAATCACTGAGTCCTGTCAATCTTAGTTGTCAATCAAGGAAGCCCACCCCTCTAAGAAATGTAACCGCCCAGAGCAAATAGGGATAAAAACCCCAAAGGCTTTGTTTCCAGGCCTTTTGAGCCACACTTCTCTTGCTCAGGTCCGCTTCCATATCTAAAAAATATACTTTCCCTTCTAATAAAGCTTTTCCTTTCTGCTGTATTTCCTTGTTTTGCTCAGTTCTTTATTCAAGACATCAAGAACGTGGACAACGCTCCAAGAGAAAAATCCCACTCTCTGGTAACAAAGCTACTTAGCCTCTCTGATCCTATTTTCCCCTCAAAATAAGGGCTAATTATCCTCTCATTTGAGTGTGATGAGGGTTAACTGAGACCTGTTTGCAGATGTCATAAACTGCCTTGCATACGTCTTTTAACGGCCAGTAGAGCACTTTACAAATGAAGCTATGTTTAAAGATCAAAACCTTTACCAAAAAAAGTCCAGCTTTTTGAGCTATCTTAAAAAAAAAAATTAAAAGATCTAGGAGCACTGAGCTCCACTGACAACTTTAGAATTTCACATAGAGACTTAAGTGCAACAATTTGATTGGAAGAAGAATGTTGGCAAAGGGAGTTGTCATGAAATCATGTTTGCATAGCAAACACGTTTTTATGTAGATTGTTTAATTCAAATTATTTTTAAAATGCAACATTTTCATAAACACATTTTTATTCACATTTTACTTAAAATTAAGAAAAAATCAATTGTCTATATTAAAGAGTATTCTATATATGTTGTACTTTGGGGCAGCTTGGAGGCAAGGGAGTTGGTGCTGCGGGAAATAATGACGGCCTCAAGACCCCATCACCTGATACCATTCCTCTTGGGCTCACATACCTGGCAACAGTCCGCCAGAGCTGAGCAGCAGCTGCCCACTTCTGAAGAGGCATGTATGTGCTCCCTAGCTGGCCATAGCTTTCCCTCCAACTCCCAGATACGTGCATGTGCATTTATACTCGGTTATGATACCCCTGATCCCTCAGAGGCACCGAGCTTGTTAATCCTCATGCACACAAAAGCAAATGGTAAGTTTTAAAGTACAACTTGAATGGTAGTTGTGATTATTATTGGAAGGAGGGTGAGATAAGGATATTAAAGTAAGAAAAAAGCTTCTTGATCAAAAGTGACTTTTCTGTGTTTTCACAGTCCCTGTGTATATGCCCTTATCAGTCTCATTATGTGTCTACTTCCCCTAGAAAAAAATACACCTTCTGATAGAAGGTCCCAGTTACCCAGCCAGATACATGTCAAACAAGAATGTAGTGTTGAACTAAAACTTTGATGTTCAATATACTCGAGGTAGGCATTATCACCATATTACTCTGAACACTGTTCCACATCCAGCAAATAGCTAAACTCTGATTTAAGATCAAGTATAAGAGCAACAAAAAGAAAGAAAGAAGAAAGAAAGAAAGAAAGAAAGAAAGAAAGAAAGAAAGAAAGAAAGAAAGAAAGAAAGAAAGAAAGAAAGAAAGAAAGAAAGAAAAAAAACAACAACAACAACAAAGAGTCAACTTTTGGCTCCACAGGGTTTACTATTTCAGACTCAGAACAAGCAGCTCTTCTCTCAGGGAGGTCTAAGAAGGCTCTCTAAAAGTTATGCCTTACCATGGGGAATGCAGCATTGGCTAGAGCTACAGCTTAATAGCTCTCTGAAGAGCCAAGCTACCAGCTGTCACTAGGTATATTTAACTCTGTGAGCTCAGAAAAGTGATCTTCCTGGCAGTGGCACAAAGCATGCAACCCCATCCCAAGTGTTAAGCAGTAGTGAGGGGTGTGATTGAGAGCAGAGAGGAGGGGAGAGATCTCTCTAGAATTCACTGATGGAAAGCCAGAAAAGGAGCAGCACATCTTTGGGTGCAGGGATTTGGGCAGGTCTCCTGGGTTCTTCCTTGGAAACAATTACTCCCTTCCCCTTTCCAACCTTGTTCCCCATTGCTCACCTTCCACGTCTCCCACACCAAACCACACCACCTCCAGTCCCACTTCCCCGACACACACAATATTTAGAACCCTCACACTTATGCCTCAGATCTGAGAAGCTTCCCAACTCTTGTTCACCTCTTGAACATCTAGCAAGGACCCACATTTTAGCTATGACAGCTCTGAATGACATTTATAGAGAGTGCTGGGACATAGATGTCTCAGAGTGAAATAAGAAGCAATCGCTCAAGGGCAGGGAGAGGACAGTCATTTCACACTCACCTTGGTACATCTAGTCTCACTTCTGTTAGTTCATCACCAGAATGACCTTTGTAAAGTACAAATCTAATTATACTAACATACCTACCTAAAATCTCATGGCTCCCTATTACCTACAGGATAAAGTCTTAGCTTCTTGTTCTTGCATTCAAAGCTTTTTACAATCTGGCCTATTCAGCTTTCTGGCCACTCTCCCTTCCTACCAGATACCTATACTTCAGACCAGGGGTCAGGAAACGATGGCCATGGGTCAAACCCAGCTTGCTGCTTGTTTTTGTAATAAAGTTTTATTGTAACATAACAACACTCATTTATGTAATGTCTATAGCTGCTTTCATACTACAAATAAGGAGTTGAGTTGTTATGACAGGCTTTATGGCCAACGAAACCTAAACTATTAACTACCTGGCCCATTATAGAAAAAGTTTGCCAAAGTTTGCTCTAGATATATCAAGCTATTTCATATGTCTAAACTTTTATATACAGAGTTCTCCATTTTAAATGTTTTCTCCCTCTCTTTATCTGCTAAAGAAAAAGTCACTGCCTCTGTGAAGTTTTCCAGACCTCTCCAGGCAAGTGAACTGTGCTATCCTATTTGTTCTCTCAGTTCTCGGGTTATACATCTATGACAATACTTATCCCATTATACTATAATTACTATTTAATTACCCCTCTTACTCTCCCTAAGCAACTCAAATACAAATATAGAAACTGTATTTTATTTCTCATTTATCTTTTTATCCAGCACCTTGTAATTTCTCTGGAACATCCAAACGAATAATTCATTTGGCTCCATAAGCTCACCTCCAAGGCCCTGGCACAGAGTAGGATAAGTGGTGATTAAATAACTGAATGAATGTCCCTCACTTGAGTTTGGCCTGCAACACCCAACAGAGTGCTTAGCTTCTAACAACTAGTCAGTGCATATTCTGTTACTATACAGAAGAAAAAGGTCCCCAAATTGTCAGACAATCTAAAACAAAGATATTCACTAAGGGGCCAGAGGTTACACTGGATCAGATTCAGTATAGCATGATGGTTTACAGTTTGATTCTAGGGCTACCCTGCCTGAGTTTGAATTCTGGTTCTACTACTTACTTTCAGTGTATCATACACATTAATTTGTAAAATGAAGATAATAGTGTGAAGTAAAAACTTCATAATGCTCCCATGTCAAGGGTATTATAAATTAGTTAATTCACAAAAAAAAACTTAGAATAGTCCCTGGTACAACATACGCTCTCCTAAGTTAAGTTTTCCTAAATATTAATATATTTAATATAAGAGAAATATAAAGATACTAAGAATGTGTAATCCTGGAGCCCACTATTACAGTGATGCTGATCTCTCATATGTAAAGGAAACCCACAAAGAAGGTAAAAGATAGATATTTCCTAAGTGTTTGCTATATAAAGGCCGTGTACCAACAGATCAAAATACAGATAATTAAGACAAGGCACTATTGACATCCAAGGTCCTTTCTACTCTACTCTATGATTCCTACCTTGAAAGCTTTAACTCCATTCAAAATTGAAATTTCACAACCTTACACAAGTAACTCTATGGGCTGGCCCCTACCTGCCTTCTTTGCCACATTAACTGCCACTTTCTCTCATTCTCAATAATAATAATTACTTGAAATTCCCTCAAAGTACCAGGCTCTTCATCTAATATCTTTACACATGTTATTCTCTCACCTAAAACAGTCTCCTTCTTCTCCTGACCATTCTTGGTCATCTCTTCAGACCCAGATTACATGCCAGCAACTCTGCACATAGGTAAAATTAACTTAGGCCTTCCTCTTCTGTGCCTTGATCACAGCATTCACTTCTCATACTATAGTATACTTGTCTGCTCACATGGCTGTTTCCAGCACTAAAGGAACTTATTCCAAGGCAGGAACTTCATCTTTCCTTTTATTCCTATCTATCCAGCACCCAGCACATATGCAGGTACAGAGAATCCCTCTGAGGCTGATGATAAAGCTCAGTCCTTGTCATGGAATCCTCCATGATGTCCTCAGACTATTACATTGGGCACATGTCACAGGTCATATCCTAGAGGCATCATCTAAGGTTTCAGCATGCTAGGTACCTGGTCAGATAGTAAAGATTCAGAAACTCTGACCTCTCCAATCTTGCAAACTATCAATACCAAAGTATCCAAGCTAGCCAAGGACAACTGACTGAGGAATCTCTGTCTTATAAAAAAAGGATAAAAACTGATTGCTAATTTTAAAATATTTCCAGAGAGAAAAGATTATCTTAATTGAGATCAATACTGCCACATTTACAAAGATGAATACATAGCATAGACCGAATGCATTCCGGGTAAGAACATTTTTTTAAAATGATGAATTAGAGTGGATTTCTGACTTGACAGTGTGAGAAGATCCATGGACCCACTCTCCAGTGAAACTAGGGGAATTTATTGTTTAAAAGCAACCATGTAAAGTCTATGGAAATGGTCCTAAGGGCACACAGCAAATGAAGAGACATCTGCTCAAGAAGATCTACTAAAATTCAGTAAGAACAATAAGAGTCTATAGCATTTGAACTAACACTTGCTTTCTCTCACCCTCTCTCTTCCAAATCAATAAGACAGAACTTCTACATAGGACTGGTGCAGTCAAGAACACAGTGCTCCCTCTACACCAAGCTTCCAGTTAGAAGGCCAAATGCCTGAAAGAGACAGAACATCAGTATTTCTCATCCTGCCTCCACTTACCTGTGTTAAGGCTAAGTTCTAGATGAGTCCAACCAGGAAGGAGCCTCCCTTTTTCCACTATTCCTCACTTATGGAACAGGGGCTTGACCCTGGATGCAGCATCACTGAAAATACTAGGGCCCTGATGCCACTGCCCTGGCTGGTACAACAGCAATTATACTCTGGGAGAAGCAAGCCAAGGAGACCTGAGGCTACTGCCACCTCTTCAGAGTGCTCAGCTCCTAAAGTGGGAATGTCACTCAAAGAGAAGCACATCACCGTCTCCACCTTCAGCACCAGAACTATGGCTCAGAGATCTTACCTGGGAGAGAAGGAGACTTACAACAGGGAGCTTTGAATCTCTTTCCAAAAGGAAATGGTTTTATTTGAAACAGAGTATAAAGAAGTTCAAAGCTAAGGTGCTCTCAAAAACAGTGAAAGTTGTGGTGAAAAGATTTGGGAGAAGATTGGTGGATTCACTGGAGGTATAGGCTAAACTGTAGGCTGGAAATTTTTCTGGTGAGAACAAGAGAAAGACACAGATGGGAGGAGCCCTTCTAGGGTAAGAACAAATCTCAAACACTGGTCTTATTAACTATACTTTCGAAGGAGCCCTAATTTGACTGGACCCAACTGTGGAGAAAATTTGTGCCCCAGGGCATTGATGAAAACAATAGAGCAATCAGATGGCAACTAACAAAGCTTAACAGCTAGGTGTGGTCCTGGAAAGAGACTGTCAAAGAAAGCTCTGCCAAAACTACTGTCATCCGAACAATGACTGTGGGCATATCTAAGGCAGCACCCTCTGAGGAGCAACATCAGAGGCTTTACGCTGTGTGGGGTGGTGGGAAAGACCACTAAAATAACCCAGCCAGTCATCAAACAAATAAACAAGCAAATCATAGTAAGCCTCAGAGAGGTTGGACCAGTACCCAGAGTTGCTACAATATATTGTCTAATATGTCCAGTTTCCAACAACAAAAAAAGTATGAGATGTGCAAATTAAAAGTATGACCCCCTCAACTCCAGAAAAAAAGCAAGCAACAAAAACTGTGAGAGCAACCAAATTTCAGATTTAACAGAAAAAGAACTTAAAAGTAGCCATTATAAATATGTTCAGACTATAGAAAACCATAATTTAAAAAAAGTAGTGTGAAATGATAATGTCACATAAAATAAATAGTATCAAAAATATCATAAAAATAAAGATATAAATTATAAAAAAAGAACCAAATGAATGTTGTGGAGTTAAAAAGTACAATAAATAAAATGAAAATTTCAGAAGAGGAGCACAACAGTATATCTGAACCAGCAAAAGAAAGTCTTGACAAACTTTAAGAAAGACCAATAGAGATTACACAATCCAAAAAGCAGAGGGAAAAAATAATAAAGAAAGATGAACAGTCTCAGATAAATGTTCATCTATACATGCATAATGAGAGTACTGAAAGGAGAGAATTAAAAAAAAAAGCAGAAAAAAACTTTCAAAGAAATAATGGCTGAAAAATTCCCAAGTTTACTAAAAAACATTAACTTACCCATCTAGAAAGCTCAACAAACTCAAAGCTGGATAAATACAAAGAGATCTGCAAACAGACATGTCATAGTAAAATACTAAAAGCCAAAGGCAAGGAGAAAATCTTGCAATCAGCAAGAGAAAAATAATTTTTTACATACAAGAGAAGCTAACTTAAAAATTAACAGCTAACTTCTCATCAAAAACAAGAAATGCCAGAAAGCAGTGGCATGACATGTTCAAAGTGCTGAGAGAAAAAACTGTCAACCAAGAATCTTACATCAGAAAAACTATCTTTTTTAATTGAAGGCAATAAATGAATGAATGAATGAATGAATGAATAAAATGAAAGCAAATAGCCATTTCCAAATAAACAAACACCAAGAAAATTCACTGCTAGCTGACAACTTAAAAAAAAAAATACTAAAGGAAGTTCTTACAGCTAGTAAGTGACTCCAGATAGTAATTTTAATCCACATGAAAAAATAAGTCTGTTCCTTTTAAAATAGATTTATTCGTCACTCAACAATATTTACTGAGTACCAACAATGAGCCAGGTATTGTTCTAGATACCAGGGATTAAGCAGTGAACAAAATAGATCCTCTGCCCTTCTAGACCTTATATTCTAGATGACTGTTAGAATCCAGAAAGTGATAAGTCCTTGAAAATAAAAAATAAACGAACAAAAACAAATGAGGTTCTGGATGCCAGGAATGAAGTAAAGTTGCAGATTTCATTATTAAATAGGGTAATCTGGGAAAGGTCTCACTGATAAGGTGAAGTATGAAAAAAGCAAAGCATTTAGGAATATGAAGGAGTTATCAAAGTGGCTATCTGGGCAAGGGGGAGTGGGGAATATTCCAGGCAGAGATAAGAGCTAGAACCAACATTCCAAGAAAGAACAACAAGGGTGTCAGAGGAACAGCAATGAGTGTGGCTGGAGTGAGTGACCAAGATAGATGAAGGAGAGTAAAGCATGATGATAACTGGGAGTCAAGTCACATAGGGCCTTGCTGACTCTTATAGTAACTTTGGCTTTCACACTAAATAAAAAATGGAGCTTTAAAGGGTTTTTAGTAGAGAATTGAAATGATCTGATAATTACTTTTTTAAAAAAGCTTTCTGGCTGCTACATAAAGAATGGACTGTAAACATGGCGATTCATTAGGAGACTATTGAGCTTCAGTGCTTGAAGTGGAGTAGTGGTGAGAAATTATTAGACTGTAAACAGAGTTTTGAGGGTAGAACCCACCAGATTTACCAATAGGTGTGAGAGGAATTGTGGATGATTCAAAGATTTTTTAGGCCCAGGCAACTGAAACAATGGAATTGCCTTCAACTGAGATGGAGGAGGCTGTGTGTAAGGCAGGTTTTAGATGAGGTGATATTTAGAACTCATCTTGGAGAATGTTAAGTTTCATATGTCTTTAAAATTCTTAGAAAAAAACACAAGGGTAAATCATCATAATCTTAGATTTGACAATAAAGTCTAGATATATCAAAAGCATGAGTAGCAAAAATAAAAAATAGATAAAACTGAACTTCATTGAAATTGAAAACTTTTGTGCTTCAAATGACACGAACAAAAAAGTGAAAAGTCAACCTACAAAATGGGAGAAAGTATTTGTAAATAATATATCTGATAAGGGACTTATATCTAAAATATATGAAGAACTTTAACAACGCAATAGTAAAAAGAAAAATAGCCAATTAAAAATGGACAAAGATATGTATAACATTTCTCCAACCAAAAGATAAAAATGGTCAATAAACACATGAAAAGAAGTTTGATATCATTAGCCACCAGGAAAATGCAAATCAAAACCATATGAGGTATTACTTCACATCCACTAAGATGGCTATAATCAAAAAATCAGATATCAAAAAGAGATGATATCACCAGGCAAAATGGTACAGAGTAAAGGCTTTGTACATCTCCTCTTGCAACGATGCCAGAGTTGTGATAAAACCACAGAGCAAACAGAAAGCAGAGTTGCCTAGGGTCTAAATGAACAGAGGTCCTACAACAAGAAGAGAAATAAGAAATCACCTCAGAATGGTAGGAGCAGGCGAAGATGTGAGGTTGCCCAGTCCCGCATGGGCTGAGCAAGACAGAGGCTATGGCAGCTACAGCCACCAGATGCCGCCATTCCTCTTAAAGGTACTGTGACCGGACTTTCACCAGAAGGGACTCAGTCTCTCTGAGCTCCAGCAACGGGGTGGCTGCTCGGGAGCGGGCACGAGGAACATACAGTGTGGACACTGAGTTCTCAATTTTAGGACAAGGGCTGTAGGGGAGGCTTTCTCCTGGGCAGAAGTGCTGGTGGACCTATTGTTCCTCTGTTGAGCCCTCCCCACTCTCAGCCTGCATACACAAGCACTGCCATAGCTGAGATGTCATCAAACTGGCGCAGAGGATTCCCTGAAACTCTACCCTTCCCACCTCGCAGCCCAGCAAAGCCACATCCAATGGTGTCCTCAATGTGTCCTGTGTCCCCTGCTGAGTAGCTCCAAGCCCCACACAGGTGGCAGCTGGCCTCAGTTTCTGGAGTGGCTTCCTGAGGCAACTATAAGCACAGCATGGGTGGCAGCCATCTGTGGATTACTTTTTGACTCTTACCAGGTGGTCCCAGAGGAGCACAGGCTGGGGCTAAACTTGATCTGCAGCTGGACCCCTCTCAGGACTGTGCCACTGGGCCCCACAGGACCCTATTACAAAAAGTGATGCTAATAAGACCAAGAGACTTAGGAGTTTTACTAAGTATATAAAAAGAGACACAGAAAGACAGCCAAAATGGAGACAAAGATGCATGTTCTACATGAAAGAACAGAATAGAGCTCCAGAAAAAAATCTAAACAAAGTAGAGTCAAGCGATCTAACAGATGCAGAATTTAAAACACAGGTTATAAGGATGCTCAGTGAACTTAGGGGAAGAGTAGATAAACTCAGAATTTTAACAAAGGGATGAAAAATATAAAAATGGAGTTGGAGTAGATGGAGTAAAAGGGGTCAAATATGTGGTGACAGAAAGAAATCTAACTATGGGCAGTGAACATATGTACACCTGAAACCGGATTTTGTTAACCAATGTCACCATAATATAAATTTGTTTTTAAATGGAGATGGAAATTATAAAAAGAAGCCAGTCAGAAATGAAGAATACAATATCTGAGATGAAGAGTATGTTAAAAGGAATCAACAGAGTGGACAAAGAGGAGGACAAAAGTACAGATACAGAGGATGGGGTAGTGAAGGACACTCATCAGAACAGCGACAAGAAAAAATAATATTAAAAAAATGAAGATAATTTAAGGAATTTATAGGACAACATCAAGCATAACAACATTCGCATCATAGGAGTACCAGAAGGAGAAGAGAGAGAACAAGAAGTTGAAAACCTATTTGAAGAAATAATGATAGAAAACTTTCCTAACCTGCTGAAGGAAGTGGACATACAACCCCAGGAAGCTCAGAAAGTCCCAAAAAAGATGAACCCAAAGAGGTCCACACCAAGACACATCATTATTAAAATGCCAAAGGTTAAATGCAAAGAGAGAATCTTAAAAGCAGCAAGAGAAAAGCAGTTAGTTACCTACAAGGGAGATCCCGTGAGACCGGCAGCTGATTTCCAAAGAACTTTGCAGGACAGTCAATGTGATCTACAACCAAGGTTGCTTTATCCAACAAAGAATCCTTTGAAGTCAAAGGACAGATAAAGAGTATCCCAGAAAAGAAAAAGCTAAAGGAGTTCATCACCACCAAGCCAGCATTACAGGAAATGTTGGAGGGACTTCTTTAAAAAGAAGAAAATATATGGATCAAAAATATGAATAAAGAACAGCAATAACTACATATCTATCAACAAGTACTTCAAATGAAAAATAATTAAATGCTGCTGCAATCAAAAGATAAAGTAGCTGAATGGATAAGAAAACAAGACTATTATATATGCTGCCTATAAGAGACTCACTTCAAATTAAAAGACATACAGAGACTAACAGTAAAGTGACAGAAAAAGATATTACATAATGGATATAGAGGGTATTGTGCTGAGTGGAGTTAAGTCAGTTAGAGAAAGACAAATGCCATATGATTTCACATACATGTGGGATCTAAAGAATAAAATAAATAACAACAACAATAAAAAAAAAGAAAAACAAATAAACTCATAGATAGAATATTTTGAGGATTGAGGATTGGGGATTGGTGAAAAAGAGCAAAGAGATTAAGAAGTGCAAATGGGTGGTTACAAAACAGTCATGGATATACAAAGTATAACAAGGAATATAGTCAATAATATTGTAAAAAATATTATGGGGGCAGAAGGGTACTAGATTTACTGGGGTGATCACTCTGTGAGTTATGCAGATCTCCTAATCACTATGCTGTACATCTGAAATTAATATAATATTATATGCCAACTATAATTGAAAATAAAAAATATTACTTAAAAAAATCAGATAATCACAAATGTTGGTGTCGACGTAGAAAAATCAGGACCCTCATACACTGCTGGCATGAATGTTAAATGATTCAACCACTTTGGAAAGCATTCTGGCAGTTTCTCAAACAGGTAAACATAGAATTACCATATAACACAGCAGTTCTACTCATAGGTATGTATCCAAGACAACTAAAAACATGTCCACACAAAATACACATCTCTAGCAGAATTATTCATAGCAGCCAAAAGGTGGAAACAACCCAAATGCCTATCAACTGACGAGTGAATAAACAAAATGCAGTGTGTTCATACAACAGAATATCATTCCTCCATAAAAAGGAACAAAGTTCTGATATATGCTACAACAAGGATGAACCTTGAAAACACTATGCTAGGTGAAGTAAGCCATTCACAAAGGACCACATATGATATAATTCCATTTATGTGAAATATCCAGAATAGGCAAATCTATAGAGACAGAAAGTAGATTAGTAGTTGAAGGCTGGGGGAAATAGGAAGGTAGGGAACAGACAACAGCTAATGTGTACAGGATTTCTCTTCAAGGTGACAAAAATGTTCTAAAACTGACTGTGGCGATGGTTGCACATATCTATAAATATACTAATAACTACCGAATTGTACATTTTAAATGGGTAAATTGTATGGTGTGTAAACTATATCTCAATTGAGCTGTTTAAAATTTTTCATAGGTTAGATTAGGAAGCAAGCAAATTTTTTTCTGTAAAGGTCCAGGCAGTAAATATTTTAGGCCTGGTAGGCCATCCGGTATCTGTTATAACCACTCAACTCTGCTGTTCTCATGTGAAAACAGCAATAAACAACATGTAAATGAATTAGAGTGGCTCGGTGCCAATAAAATTTTATTTATGGACACAGGAATTTGAATTTCATAAAAATTTCACATGTCACAAAATTCTTCTTTGTATTTTCTCCCCAACTATTTAAAAATATAAGAGCACTTTTAGTTTGCAAACTATATGAAAAACAGGAAGGGGATCATAGTTGCTGACTACTAAATGCACCTAATCTTCTCACTATTATGGCTTGAAGTACCAAGAAAATCTCTCTCCCTTACAATCCCCATAAATAAGAGTCAACTTTGTACCCCATACTACCGTCCCTATATATGGCTCTCCAAGACCCTGGGAAACACAAACCAAGCCAAGCACTCAACAATAGGAAAACCTCCTGGGTTTCATTTCCAAAATGAAACACCAACTTTAATAAATTTGGTAAAGAAGTCAAGGGCTCACCATGTCTTCCTTATGAATGCCACTCACCTTTGGACAGTGAGGTAGCAGGCTAAGGAACAAAGAATATAAGAGAATAAGACAAACTCGTGCCCTTCTTTAAGAATCTTCTGGCTCCTAATCAACCTCAAGAGGAAGAATTTAGGCTCACATGTCAATGAGCAATACCCCAAAAAATGTCCTTAAGAACAAAATCTCCTATTAGAGTATCATAGCACCACGAAAGAAGGCAGAAGGGAGTAGTGAAAACATTAGGAGTTCTAGAAGCCTTTATTAAGAAGTATTTATTCATTCATTTGCCCACCCAGCATTTACTGAGCAATTATATATGTGACATGTCCTGTGCTGGGATCTAAGGACACAGAGATTAATCAGACATGTTGAAAGCACTTGTATAAAACAGATATACAGAAAAGGGTCAGTCCTTGAAAGGAAAAATCACTGTTCTGTGTGGGGTAAAGTGCAATGGCTCAATCCTCAAAACAGTGCCCAGAAACCTCTCTCTTACTCCCTCAACCCTGCACTGCTCAAGCCCTCATGGCGTTTCACTCTCAACTATTCAGGGAGCTTGCTCACCACTCAGATATATAAGAAAGCTTGTGACGTGACATATAGGAAAAAGAAACTCACAGATACAGACTCGAATCTCATTTCTGCCACTTCCTCACTATGTCACCTGGAGCCTATAAAACGCAGACTACTTCACAGTTACAATGTGGAGAAACTGAGATCATTTAAGGCACAGTCCTTCACAGTGCCTATATGTAGAATGCGCTTCATAAATGTTTTGACTATTCTGAACTTGGTTCCCTGGGCAAGAGGACTCGTACTCTTGTGAAGAATGGTATATCCTGAATGAACCAGCACTCAGCCTCTGAGTCCCAGCAACTTCTAATCTTAGCTCATCCTCCTCAAGATGATGGGTAGCTAGATGAAAGAGGGCATGGTTCTCACCCACTCAGAGCCACACTGCTTGGGTGCATACCTCCCTGATCTACACCTTGGAGGGCTGATGCTGCTGGGCACTGAGAGGAAAAGAGAAGAAGCTGAATGATAACAATTACTTTTGAAATTTGTACCCAGCATTATGGTTTATTATATCTCTTATCTTATTTGAGCCTCTTATCAGCCATTGAAGGTGTATATTACTGCTTCACTCAATTATAGATGAAGAAACTACTCTTTAGGCACCTCCCAACATGATATCTCCCAAATTTATTATATTTTTGCCTCCTGCTTTTACTCATAAAGTTCCTCTTTCCTAAAATGCTCCTCCTTCTCTCTTCATCAGTAAACCCTTGCTCATCTTTAAAATTCAAGTTCTAGTTTCACCTGCTCTGCAAAGCCTGCTCCTAACATACCTTTAGTCAGAATTAGAGCTGTCTTTATTTACACTCCTTCTAGCTCATATCTTTGGAATAAAATTAAAGTTTCTCAATATGGAAAAAATCTGGCTAATGCCTCCCTTTCCAACCTCATCTCCAATCTCTCCCTCCGTGCCCCACTATTACATTCTATGCTTAAAAGAACCACTGACTCACAGATCCTAAAGGATACCACACTCATTCCTCCACTTCATATACCCCTCTCACCTCTGTCCCCAACTTAACTACTATACATGTCCCAAAAGTCATCTCAGGTATCACCTCTTCTGGGTAGTCTTTCCTAGTACCCTAGAGGGGGTTAAAATGCCCTCTTCTGTACTCATACAGTACTCATCTCTTGTCATGGTACCTATTAGAATTGAACATGTATATATTTCTGCTTCACTAATATGTGAGCTCTTTGTAGGCGGAAAATATATCTTCCTTATTAGTCTTCACATATCCAGCACCCAGCACAGAGCAAACACTAAATATGTTTGAAGAGAGAAAGAAGAGAAAGAAAACATGAGAACAAATGAGAGAAGGGTCATTGATCCTCAAATGAATCAGACTTTGCATTGAAAACCAATGGTTTCTAACGCCATGAAGTATACTGAATGTGATGCACCAGGTGGCAGACACACACACTGAATCGTGCATAAGTACACATACAAATAAACAAATGCAAATTTTATTTAGGTCTCTTAAGGCAAGCAGGGCCCTGGGAGCCAGCCACAGATTCTTCATTGGACAGGAAGAGTCAGAAGCTTAATACCTAAAGCAGGGCTTTTCTCTCTCTGCCAGCTTGACCATATCTTGTTCCTAGATGACCATTGCATTCAGCCTTTCACTTTGTAGGGCCCAGATCCCACCTCAAATAACAGCATTTTGGGTTCTTGATTACACTTCTAGCTCTGCTCTTAACCTCTAAGTCCTGAATACTGTACTGTAGCCCAAGCTTTTGCTCCAAGCCTTCTCTTTAATCCTCAACCTAGTTTATGGGCTGCTCTCAGCCCCTGCTTCCTTAGCTGAGTGTTCCTCTCCTCCTTCCACTTCTTGTCAAACACAGAGACATGTCTAAATACAGAAATACACATACAAATAAATAAAAGCGCAAAATGATGTACACATGCATATAAAGAAAAAACATGAAGGCACATACAGACATATACACATAAAGACACATACAGAGAGAAACGTTACAACTAATCTGTCATCAACAGGATTGCCATCCAGAATAGACAAAGCAAACTCACCAACAAAATGGGGTGGAAGGACTATAACAGTCTTCGTAGTAAGAAAGAATTCCCCTGTCTGTCAAAGCAAACCACCATCTGGGTTTTCCTAAAAACATGAGAGGTACCATCTGGGGAAGCTGCTGCTTCATCCTGTACCTGGCTAAGGCACAGGAACAGATTGCAAACTAAGCCTACTCCCTCTGATGTGTAGCCCAGCTTGTCTAGCAACTGGTACCCTTCCCCAGGGGCTGGTTGATAATGTGTCTTCTGCTACACCAGCACATGTTAGATTACCTCTTATTCCTCTTGAAATTCCACAGTCCCCTGTGGACACCACCATTAGAGCCTTTAAAATGTGCTATTGTCATTGCCAGTTTATATAACTGCCTCTCTCAATAGCTTCTCTCACTAGCCTAAGTACCTTATTTTCATATCTACTTTATAGATGGCAGAAAGTGAGGCTTCAAATTACAAGGCCTTACAGATAGTACATTGAAAAGCTTGGATGTGAACTCAGGTCAGACTCCAAATCTTATGCTTTAGACTTTTAAAAAGTCAATGTCCAAATACTTTATTCTAAGAAACTCTCAAGAGTTAGGGCTGAATGCATGAGCAAGACCACAGAACTTGGACTCAGTGGAGGCTGCAGCCTGTAAGCAGACTATGAGCTACTCCTGGTAGGTGAATGCTACAGCCATCCTATAAATTAAACATTTATACGGAAAAATTTGGCCAGGCCATTTTCTTAGCCTAAGGAGGTTTCACATAAAGAATGATGTCATTCATGGTATCAGTCATCTTTGTTTTATCCAAAGGACCTGAGCTGAATTAAATCTATGCTTTGCCTAAATTAAAGGCAGGTTCTCAGAATGATCCCTGAGACAGGAGACAAGATAGTGATTGTATAAAGTGACAGGCAGGAAGCTAGAAGGTAAAAGAAAAAAAAAAAAAAACAAACCTAGAAAGTTGCCTCCAAAATGTAGTCCTTTAGGTCAAAGAAGAATTACTGCAACAGAAATGTGTTGAAAACTATACCGAAGTTACTTGAATAATTGTTTGCAATTATTTTTCTGCCCTATTTTACACATAGCATGCCAAGAAAGAAAGAACAAACGAAAGAACAAACGAAAGAACAAAAGAACGAAAGAACGAAAGAACAAAAGAAAGAATGAAAGAAAGAAAGAAAGAAAGAAAGAAAGAAAGAAAGAAAGAAAGAAAGAAA